>JACYVW010000175.1:0-84231 GCA_023065735.1 Coffea humblotiana
AGTTAAAAAAGGTTTTTAAATGAAAAATCGGAGTCGCCATTTGGTATCGAGTTAAGGTGTACCAAGTCACCTAAAAAATGAATTTTTAAAGAAAAAGTAGAAAAACCATTTTTAAACGACTCCAAGTCTACGAAAATCAGAGAAAAAGATTCGGGAGTCACATTTGAAGAAAGGAAAGGCAAGGATAAAAATCCAAGGCACCCTTTCAACCTAGCCAAGGCTAGTTACGTGATTTAGTCAAAAATTTTCTTATTTTTAACCTAAAAATTTATTGCATTTGGATGTACTATATGAATGCAAACCCTAGACCTAAGAGGGTATCGGGGTCAAAATATCTCTTCGAAGTTATTTGATGCAAATCGCATTAATTACGACGCCCAAAAGTAAACTTTCGAAGAAGTCACGAATTGTGCAAACATATGAGACTCAAAGAGAATTGAAAAGAAAAGAAAAATAAAATAATTATATACGAATACATAATCTAAAGGAATACATCATATCGGGTACGGGGAGTTAAGACTCGTAACTTCAATTTTCCCTTTTATAGAGAGAATACGAGCGTGCTAAGGTTAGAAAGCCAAACTCGTCCATATCCCATATTCGAGGGGTTTTTCCTATTCTAATCAAGCAAATGTACTAACCTATCTCTAATTCTTAAATGAAATGCAAGTCTAATGTCGTGTTTTCCTACAAAGGGGTAAGGAATATACAGATGAGGGGAAATCATGCAAAAATGGTGAAAACCCTATAAAATGAAAAACATGCATGAGATGAAGTGATTTTATCACACAACCATAATCTAACGCATGGATGGGTCCATAAGGGTCTAGCATTGAATTAGCCCAAATCTATGAGTCTCCACTAGCATTGGACTAGTGGGAAATCGGAACAAATGACCACAACTAGCGTTGGACTAGTGTGGAATCGGGAAAAGGGCCACAACTAGCGTTGGACTAGTGTGGTGACGTCATGCATTCATTTATAACCAAATAAATCATGTAAAACTAATAAAAAGCAAATAAACACATAAGTTCACATAAACACGTAGCAAATAAGCATGATATCTAGATGCAAGGTTCTAGAAAAGCGATAAACACATAGCACATAGGCATGCAAAACACATAAAACAAATAAAACAAATAAAGCCCTAACTATTACACTTGGGGCCCTAACTACAATCTAAGGGGGAAGAAATAAAAATAAATACCTAACTATTACATATACTATCTAAATACAGATCTCGAACCCCCTAACTATTACAACTTGGCATTCAAGTGCCTTTCAAATAATCAAAATTGAACTCAAATAAATATACAAAATTAAAACAAAATTAAAACAAATAAATAAATAAATAGATAAACAAAATATTCAAAAGGCATGCAATTAAGCACAAAAAGTCACATAAAGGCACATAAGGCCAAGTAAAAATCTAAATAAGGTGTAGAGTGTACCTCCTTTGAGTTGGGGTCCTAATGACACGAATTTACTTATTTACCCTCCAAAATAATAAAAAGGGTCAAGGCATCACTTTAATTAACAAATAATTACATGAAACGAAAATTATACACAAAAGTGAACATTAATCACGAAATGAAAACATGAAATAAACCACCCATGTGTATAAATTAAAGCAAACACGGGCCTAATTAAAATAATTAAAAAGTTTGAAGCGTCTAAAGTACTAAAATTGATGGCTTAAGATGAGACCTATCAAAAATCAAATGCCAAAACTTTACAAAAGACGAATAGAAACCTATTTATGAAAATTAAACATAAAAAATTACCAAAATTTTATTAAAAATAAAAATCAAACAAAATCTATCAAAACTCATTAAACCTCAAAATTCATCCCAAAATCATAAATAATCTACCAAGTGATTATATTAAACATACCAATCTAACTATAACATTTCAATGGGACCAAATGGATCAGTTTTCCCAATTTTTCGGGCCATCATAGCAATAAATGAAAATCAAGGGGTCAAAAGTGTGATTATAGGAAGTATTGCATGCATGAGCTTACGAAGAAGCTTTCTTCTTCATTTCTAGTTGCCGGGTTTCTGCAATTGCATCTTATTGGCAAACCAAAACTTAAACAAGGCCTCCAACTCAACAGTCATTAAACTTCGTAAAAGAAATCATGTACACACGGCTGAACATGCAACAAAAGAAGAAGAGAGCACCTCCAAAAATTCATACAACCTAGTCGAAGCTCTGCTGCGTTTTTTTTTTTTGTCATTTTCATGATTTCTGATGCAAGTTTTTTCTATCCAAACATTACTAACGATTCCACCAACAACAACTTGAGCCAAAGTAGCAATTCATCAAGCATTCTCTCCACTTTATGACCATAAAACTGAAAATTTCATAGGAGAAAAGACATGCGAAATCTAAACATTTCTGCAACTTTGCTGGTTTCGTTCTTATGCAAGTTGCTGCGTTTCATTGTCAACCAAATGGTCACCAACAAACACCAACTTGAATCAAAATAACCACAAGATAGAAACCCCAATCATCACCAAATCCAATACCACACTTTTATTGCAAGATTAAGGCAGAAAATCTGAATTGATGACTGCAAAAGATAAAAGAAAAAACAGCAAAAGAAAGAAACAAAATGCCGCAGGCGTTTTCTCTACAACTTTGCCATCTATTAGCAAACATTTGAGCCTGATTTATGTATCTTTGGACCAAAACATGCAACCTCAACATGAATCATCCAATGTCTCCTTTCAAACACAAGATTAAGTAGCCAATCAAGCGACAAAAACCCATCTGGTGGGCTGCCGCGGGAAGAAACAAAAACAACAAAACAAGAATGAAGCTTTCTTCCAACTTAGTGCAAGTGTGCAAGTTCCTCTTCACTAAATATAACTAAAATCTGAACCAGACAATCACCTTTTGATCTCAAGTAATGAAGTTACAGAAATTCAATCATCCAAGCATGTGAACTTTCGGTAACAATTTTCTGCAATTTTCTGGGTTTCATGTCAAACGTAGCCAAACCATAGTTCCAACAAGCATCAAACTTTGAAGCCCAAGGCAACAACATTGCACAAATCTGAATCCTATTAGCAAACTTGAATCCTATACTTTACATTACTAGTAATCCTCAGACCCAAATCACACAAACAAGAACAAAAAATGCAATCTTTAGTTCATTAGATTACATATGCGCAAGAGGTGAGATGATTGTATATACGGATTACTGGATACAGGAGGTGTTCGTGACTTTTCAATTGGATTCATGGTTTCAGATGCATGTTAAGTGAACAAAAGAATCAGTATCAAGTTCATCAACAACTCAACAATGACATCAAGTCTAACTATAGTCATCGAGCATGGGCAGCGATAAACTTAACAGAAAGACAGAGATGACGCATAAAGGATTCAAATTTCTATGAAAATTGTATTAAACCAACATTGAGAAGAATCCATGGTTACCTGAGAACACTTATGTGATCACTTGAACGTGAGATATGCCTGAAAATGCGTTCCGATTCCGAGAACGAAGCCACGAACTTTCGTTGCAGAAAATCGTAGCAATGGTGAAGCCGCTACTTTGTGGCTAGATTTGACGAGCTTCCCGTGGTCTTTCTTCCTCAGCCAAAGACTTCCTTTCTTCCTCTGTTCTTTTGCCGTTCCTTCTCCCAATCTCTCTTTAATCTCCCTTCCCTCTCTCTATCACTCTTACCTCTCTTTCTCTTTGCTGCCCACAGCTCTCTCTTATCACTTTCCAGATTTTTCCTCCCCTCCAGCCTACGACCTTCCTCTCTCTTTTCCCGTATCTTTCTTGCAACCCCAGCCGCCTCTCACAGTCTCCCTCTCTTGCTCTCAGTCGTCACCAAAAAATCCTATCCTCTCCTTTCAGCCGCCACCCATATTCCCCCTAGCTCTCGGTCTCTCCCTTAGCTTTTATAGATACCAGAATCCCCCTCACCCTAGCATCGAATGGCGCTAGTTTGCTGCCATTTCTTGCGATTATTTTGAGTTGTTGATGCGCTTATTTCCAGCATATTTTTGATAAGAATCCAAGGAAATGATGTGGTAAATGGTTGGTAAAAAAGGAAAAAAAAATGAGTGGAAATGGGAGGCCGAAAATGGCCTCTGCAATTTTTGCTTCTGCTTTGTCCGTGGCTTCACCTTTTTTTTTTTAACAAAACTGATTTGAGTTCTTTGTTTTCTTCATTTTCTTTTCTTTTCCAATGAATGAATGAATTAAAATTAATTAAAAGATAATTTTCTTAACAAAATGAAAATAAAACGAAAAAACAAAGTCAACTAAAATGAAATAAAAATGCTAAAATTTTTGTGTTTGATTGATGATTTTTTCCCTTTTTATTATTTTTTCTTTTCTTTTAATTAATTTCTCTTTTTCATCAAAAATCAATTTAAATAAACAAAATCCCCAACTGAAGTCGTGTGGCAACAAATTTTTATTTATTGAATCTAAAAGGGTTAAAACACACATTTTTTTTGTAAAAGTTTTCTCTCTTCCGGGAATTTAATGCTAAAAATGTCTTAAAATAAAAATTAAGAGACTAATGAACAAAAATGAATAATAATTATCATTAAAAATAAAAATATAATAATAAATAAAGCTAACTTAAAATTTTGGTATCTAAAATGCTAAAAACAAAATCGTGAGATTAATAAATAAAAATAGATAATACTTATCCATAAAATAAAATAAATTAAAATAAAAAATTTGGTGTCTACAATTTGCTCCTCTTTGTCTGAATTTCGAAGAAACTCGAGACAAAGACGTAGACACCAAATACTTACCTGTAGTTATTCTGCCGTGAGCTGAAACATGTAAGCGTCGGAAGGTCAGTGGGATAAAACCCGAGCCTGCCGTTTGATTTGGTCAGTGGGATGAAAACCCGAGCCTGCCTTCACTTGATGGGATAAAACCCGATTCCAACGTGATATACAAAAGACACGTTAGTGGGTTGGACCCAATGCTAATGGATACGAAAAATATAACACACGTTAGTGAGTCAATACTCGATGCTAACGGTAATAAAAGACACGTTAGTGGGTTGGACCCGATGCTAACGGACGAGGAAAAAACACACGTTAGTGAGATAAACTCGATGCTAACGGTGATAGAAAAATAAAACACACGTTAGTGAGTCAATACTCGATGCTAACGGTAATAAAAGACACGTTAGTGGGTTGGACCCGATGCTAACGGACGAGGAAAACACACGTTAGTGAGATAAACTCGATGCTAACGGTGATAAAAGACACGTTAGTAGGTTTGACCCAATGCTAACGAATATAAAAAAAATATAATACACGTTAGTGAGTCAATACTCGATGCTAACGGTGAAGGAAAACACACGTTAGTGAGATAAACTCGATGCTAACGGTGATAGAAAAACAAAACACACGTTAGTGAGTCAATACTCGATGCTAACGGTGATAAAAGACACGTTAGTGGGTTAAACCCGATGCTAACGGATACGAAAAATATAACACACGTTAGTGAGTCAATACTCGATGCTAACGGTAATAAAAGACACGTTAGTGGGTTGGACCCGATGCTAACGGATACGAAAAATATAACACACGTTAGTGAGTCAATACTCGATGCTAACGGTAATCAAAGACACGTTAGTGGGTTAAACCCGATGCTAACGGATACGAAAAAATATAACACACGTTAGTGAGTCAATACTCAATGCTAACGGTCAAGGAAAACACACGTTAGTGAGATAAACTCAATGCTAACGGTGATAGAATCCACGTTAGTGGGTTAAACCCGATACTAACGGATACGAAAAAATATAACACACGTTAGTGAATCAATACTCAATGCTAACGGTGATAAAAGGCACGTTAGTGCATGAAAAGGTGCTTGAATACTTACCTGAATTTTTTTTTTCAAAATTTGCCCCAGTTTGAATCAATTTTTGTACAACCCATCATTTGCTTTGCATTGTGGCATTGTTGCTCCTCCTTAAGATCTTGATTCACACTTCTTCTTCTATTTGATCCCTGAATGTTTAATTGTTGGGCGACATTCCATAACTTTATTACAAAAATAATTCTTCCAGTTTTGCTATGTGAAACAATTAAAATCATGCCACCACTATTTGATCCGTCCGACTTTCGAGAAACGTGTAAACATGAATATTTTGATGTTTTGCTCTTAATGCTGCAAAACCCGACCTTGCACCGCAAATTGCATCCCGGTTGCCTTACTTCCAATGCTAACTTACACATATGCACCTTTCGATAAATCGAGGAAATTGTCATTTGATAAAATCCAATGAGACAAATGAAACTATGCAACACCCAAAGAATTTTTATACAAAAATATCAAAAACCAAAGTAATGCAAAAAATAACCATCGACTTGTATTGAAAGAGAAAGATGACTTTAGAGAAATGAATCACAAATCCAGTAATCTATGTTGATGACCAAAATACTTTGGCCTCTAACAAAATGCCCCGTTTGACCCTTTGGATATCATCCGTCGGGAATTCAATACCGGCAGAAAATCACAATGTGAAGAGGAATTCCAATGAATTGAGTCACCAGCCTTTCAAATCCGAACTCACTTTTCCTCATAAAACCCTACCTTAGCGCCCTTTCGGGTTTTCACTAAGGTTACCCCCACCTTTTTATTTTTTCCTTCTTTTATTTTCATTTTTCTTTTTTCTTTTCCTTTTCTTTTATTCTGCTTTTCTTTTTCTCCTTTTTCTCTTTTAAAAAGCGTCATTGCGGGTTTTCACATGATGAGCAGTGTCAACCTCACATCTAATCAATTCAGAAATACATCTAAAAAATTTCTTGGCATCAGTATATGAACATCATTAGCAAATTTCTTGACAGAGATATTGCAAAGAACAGAAGTCAGGACTTTCGGCTTTTGTAATGGGGTCAAGTGGGGTGCTTGGAAAAGTTAAGGCTTGAAAGCAGATTTCAAAAGTGATTTAAATGATCGGAGATCGCATTGTTGCATCAACCCTATTTTAGGATTAAATCAAAACTTGCCCCAGTTTATTCTTAACTGAGGTTCTGTTTTCTCTTTCATTTTTCTTTCTTTCTTTTTTTTTCGGCCTTCTGTCATTCCATTCATCTTTTGAAATGTTCACAATTTGCCCCAATTTATTTTTAACTGAGGTTTTCTTTTGCTCATTTCCTTTTCTTTCAGCTTTCCTTCAAAAAATTGAATTTGCCCCAGTGTGGGGTTTGCGATCCTCAGGGGTTGCCAAACGAAATAATTATTCTGAAGGTTCAAAATGGATAACTAGGGATAGAGTATTTGATTGGAAAAGAAGAGGGTCTGACTTTTATTCCGTTCCTTACATTAACTCTGAAAGGAAACTTCCATTAATGCGAAATTTCTTGCATGTATCTGAACTAATTGACTGAGGAGGACTCCTATTCATTCATATCTGAGAAACATAAGTGATCCGCCGGACAATACTCTCCCTTTTTCTTTTCTTTTCCTCTTTTCTTCTTCTTTTTTTTAACAACAAACCCTTTCCAATCTTGCACCAACGACAGTTGCCTCAACATTTTGTTTCTTTTCTGACTAGTCACGCTGTCTCTTTTCCGAATAGTCACGATTTGACCCTTTTATTGTGAGCACAGGTCGCTCCTTTTGACTGCATTTGGTTACTTCCATCAGCCTCCTTTTCTCGTTTTTTATTCAAATGACCCCTAATTGTATTTCCTTCATCTTGATCCCTATTCGGTTTGAGTTCCTCCTTCGAATCTTTTTGAAGTATGTTCGGATACCTCCTCGCTATTCCTACACTCATGCGGTATTGAGAGTACAGCCATCAAATTCCGAAATGGTAATATCCAAAGGGTCAGGGGGTTTTATTCTGGGCCATCTGAAAAGAATGTGTAAGTTACAGTACATATAAAACTGTACATTTTATTGTATTTCAAGAGAAAAAATCAAACTTAATATCATGTTACTTGCGAAACGAAACGTGTCTTCAAAACCACTTGATTAAAAACTATTTACAAAAAACATAGTTAAACAAAAGACACATGTATAAACAATTTTTCATTGGCTTTAAACAAAACAATTCCCCAGATTTATCGAAACTTCCCTTCAAGAGGGAGGAATCTCACTACTTCAGTCCCTTCGAAGATTTTCGAATTCCTTCATTGGGGGCAAATGCCGTGATGTTGTCCTTGTGTTCAGGAAAAAGATTCGTACTTGTGCTCTGTGACAGCCCCACCTTCCCCTAGGGCGTACCCCAGGGTTAGCGAACTGCCTGCCCAACTCTCGCCAGGACTACTAACGATCTCATACACACAAATATAAACGTTTCGGAAAGTATTATAACAAGTAAGGGTAACAACAAACACGCAAAACGAAAACAGAAAAACGGAACTGAAGTGAACAGTGCCCGACCGGATTTTTCTTCTATCCTCGTTTGACATCCCCACTCGTTCGAACACGCTCCAAACATAAATAAACTTTAAGTAGGAATAGAAAAATACATTTCCAAGAAAGTATATCTTTATACATGAGAAAATATTCACACATAACAACTATAAGGGTTTTACAATTCAAAAGAGAATATCAAAATGAAGTACATTAGGGTTCCAACGGTCGAGGAGCTATACAAAGGAACAAAAGAATGTCTAACTAGCTCAACTCGCTTCTCAAAATCATGGTTTCCAAAAGTAAGTCCTGTAAGGAAAACAAAGGTAACGAGAATGAGCTTTCGCCCAATGAGGTACTAACCAGTCATACAATCCAAGTTCACGAATGCAATCAGGCTCAGTTATACACGACTATCAAACAGAGAAATAAAAGCACCACATCAAGTCCAAAAGTAAAAGGATACGGGTGGCTCTCGGGAGCCAATTTCCCCATTGCAACTCTTGATCACATCTCGTTGACCCTCCGTCAACGTTCGAAGGAAAAGTAGGACCGTAGACCCCACTTTACACCCAATACCTTCCACCATACATTTCCCTACCGGGCCCGAACACCTCACAATAATCAAGAGGGTAATACTCGAGTATACCACAAGGTCGAGGAGCTAACACTCCACTCGAAAAACAGTAACCTCATGGTTCGTTACCTAATCGACCGGCCCTTGCCGGCTCGACTCGATGAACGACCATTGAGGCTTGAGCTCAGATATCACAGTAAAGTCGTAGGGCTCATGCCCCAAACGACATTAAGCCAGGCACAAGTCAAATTCACAAGTATTCAGTAATTAGTTATACAATTAAGAGAACGAGAGCGATAAAGTACACTCTTGCCTCATGCACAGAGTTCACAGTTGTTTAATCCAATGATTCAAGTATACAACCATTTAAGCACAAAACCATGCAAAGTACACTCACCACTTCCAACAAGTAAGTTCACAAGTTTCCGTCCGACGGATGCCTTGGATCACCAACACGTCCTATAACAATCAAGAAAACGTAATTGAGACTCAAACACGAGTCGAGTACCTCTTAAATGGACCATTAAAGCAAAATTCAAATATAGCTTAAAATGGAAAATACATCGAATTTAAGGCTAAAAGTATAAACAAACCCCAAAACCTTTCACTTTTACCCAACCTCAACCTAAACTCACAAGACCCCAATATTCTCAACACTCGGACAGCATTTCCCCTAAAATTTCAGCTTTTCCATCCTACAAACAACCACTCAATTTCATCCAAAACAACCACAATTTCACATACCAATCATAGGCTAGTCAATACACGTCATTAGGGTCACAATACCCCTCAATCATAGCCAATTATAAGCTCAATAACCATCCATAAGAAAGCCCCAATTTGGAAACCCTAAAGCTGAAATTTTCCACAATTAACCCCAATTAACACTCAATAGCTCCAATTTACACAATATTAAGCCATCAATCCAAGCCAACCATAACCATCATATGAAAACAGAAAAATTCCCAAAAAATTAAGAATTCATATAACTTCACTTTAATCCATGAAATCATCCATCAAACATGCTATAAAGCCACCATAAGTCACTAATTTACCATTATTGCAAGCAAAACTTGAGTTTCTAGGCAAGGTACCTTAACACCTAAAGAAAGGTAGTAGCTTAGGAGTGTCACCACCAAAATGACTCCACCAACCACTTCAAACTTCCTTAGCAAGTTGATTTTGTGGAGGAATTTGAGGATTAAACGGTTGGATTGCAAGATTTGAGCAAGAAATGGAAGCCAAAAGTTGAAGCTCTCTTTCTTCTTTTCTCTCAAAAGTTTCGGCCAAAGGGGAACAAAAATGAAGATGATTTGGGTCAAAATTGGCCTTTTAGTAAAGGTAAGAAAGTTAGGCAAGTCTTCTTCGAATCGGGATGCGACACGTGGCACCTTTTATGTTTTATTCCTATCCTCTTGCTTACCAATGGTTAAATACCTAACTAACCTCTAATTATCTCCTAACACCTAGTAAATAAAACTCTTTATGCAAAACTTAACCTAATTGGCCGAATTTCTCTCACTTAACGCACTAGCGGGTCCCACGTCCACTATTCACTCCTAAAATCTCATGAACTAACTTATACTAGAAAAATATTTTTAAAACCCTATTTACTTATAAAAATGTCTAGAAAATTTATAGAATAAAGAGAATATGGAAAACGGGTGCAAGGAAATAAAATAATACCCTAAAATAAAGAAAATTTACGGGCTCTCACATGCTCGGTGCTTGTTCTTCCCTTTTGCTTAACACTATATCCCCTGCCTCGATCATGTCTTGGATCTTATGTTTTAGTACCCAACAGTTACCGGTCGAGAGACCAGGCGCTCCAGAATGGTAGGCACAAGCGGCTTGAGGGTCGTACCCAACAGAGAAACCTTGACGAGGGCAGTTTGGAGGAGGTATGTCATCAATTTTACCGGTGGCTTTGAGCTGTTCGTACAGTTGGTCAATGGGCCGGCCTATATTGGTAAAAGTTCGGGATCGGCCGGGGTTTTGTATTTTGTTGGTTTGAGGATGGTTGTAGGTCTGTTTGCTTGGTGGAGCAGGTCTGGGATTATAAGGGGGGCGAGGTCAAATTTGAGGGTTGGTTTGAGATATTGGGAAGGGTTTTGTAGGTGGGTTTGCATAGTTTGGCCAAGGGCGAGTATGATAAACAAGGCGCGGGTTCGGGTAGTATGTGTAGGGCGATGAATATGTGGGGTATTGCTGAAATCTGGGTCGAGAAGACGGGCCTTGGTCCCATACCAAAGCATTTTCTCTTTCATTCTCCTTGAATTGAGGCTCCCTTCCATTTTTGTGACCTTGCAAGGCGTCCAACTGTGATTTTAAAGCCGATACATTGACGATTTTCCCTGCTTTGACATATTCGTCATACTCCTCCAACTTATTGATAATTGCTGCAAATGAACACCTTGTCATGCGAAAAATCTCCTCAAAATATGGTGGGTCATGAGCTTTGATGAACATGCCAACAATCTCATCTTCAGTCATGGGAGGCTCCACCTTGGCGGCCAATTTCCTCCGTCTCTTCGCATACGTCTTGTGGTCCTCAGAAGGTTTTCTCTTAGTTCCCTCCAATGTGGTCCTCGTCGGAGCGAGCTCGTAATTGTATTCGTACTGCCTCACAAAAAGCGGTTGACAGATCAAGCCAAGATCTCATATCCTCAGGTTTCAAGTTGGAATACCAATCCAACGCGTCGCCTTCTAGACTCTCGGGAAATAAGCGCATAGGTAAATTCTCATTATCTATCGGCCTCCCTAGTTTGTTTGCAAACATCCGAAGGTGTGTCTTGGAATTGCCAATTCCGTCGTACTTGCTAAATTTGGGTGTTTTGAAACCCACTGGCAACTGCATATCCGGAAATAGGCATAGCTCGTTGTAGTCCAGACCTCCTTGCTTGCTTAAACCTTGGCTTTTCCTTATGAACTCATCAAACCGATCCAATCTCTTTAACAAATTCTTATCCACCGGCGCAGATGACCCCCCAGCTTCGGCTTTCCCTTGGGCGGCGGTATCTAGAGTGAAGGGCTCAGCGGTGGAGTAATAATGTGGTCCCTGAGGTTCGAATGGCATGTTCATACTAATTGGTGGATAGTTCTGGGGAATTTGGGCATGAGAAGGGTTAATTTGGATGTTGGGTGCATAAATAGGTGTGGGCCATGAGTGAGATAGATAAAAGCTTCTTTAGGTGGATTTATAACTTGTGAAATAACAGAGGTTTGAATATAAGGTAAGATTATTGGTTGAGGTTCAGATTGGCTAGGGGGTAAAGGTTCATGTTGTTCACCGCTAGCGCCACTAGCGACCAATTGATTGATCACGCGCCGTTGTGCCATCATTTCGATGCTCAGCTCATTAAATCTGTTTAGAACTTCGCTCAGTTGAGCTCCCAAGTTTTCCAGGTTGGCTAACGATGTCGTTACAGGCATATCGGATGATTCCGGATGCGTACTCATGTTTACACTAGTTCTTGAAGCTAGACTACGCGATCGGGTAATGATGGGGCTTTTTCGTGTATCTATGTTTGCAGTTACCTAAAAATTGAGAAAAAAAAAACCCTATTTAGACACCCTTCTTGATTAACTGCCGTCAAAAAGAAAGAAAAAGAAAAAGAAAAAGGCTCGAGTTAGTAAAAATTAAAGTAATTCGGATGCATGTCCTATTGGGGAGCCCTTTTGTGCCAAGGGTTGGCCTAGCATGAAAATGCAATCCTTCAGGGTAGGCACTATACAATACCTGATGGATCCGATCAACTTATTGCCATTCGATTTGAAGGTGATTTGAAAATTTTGAACCAATTGAACAGCGGGAGACCTCTAACAGAATGAGGACAAATCCGAATGAATGGTTTTGCTCGGCACAGGAATTCATTCAAATCAATTTAACTATTGCAATGGCTAGAAACCCTAATCTATCCAAATGGAATGAACGCAATGGATGATTTTCTCAAAATCGACTAGGTTTCCCAATTTGCAATTTGACATTGAAACCCTAATTGGTCAAATGGGTTGGATGAAATTGATAATTTATTCAAAATTGAATAGATCACCCTAAAAAGGTAAACTTGTCAAATGAATTGAATGAAATTTGATCATTTACTCAAAATTGACTGGATCACCCTAAAAAAAGGGTAAATTGGTCAAGTGAAATTGATGATTTTATTCAAAATTGACTAGATTGTCCTGAAAATGGATTAATTGACAAAATGGATTGGATGAATTTGATGGTTTATTTGAAAATTGATTGAATTGAATGTCCATTAGTAGTTTCAAAAAAAAAATTCATTGCAATACATCAGTCTATGAGCCTTCTAAAATCAAGATTTGGCCTCAATGTATTTACCATCTCAACAATAAGGAATTATTCATGAATTTCTTCAAATTAGTGTCCTTTAAGCAAGGGATTTTTACCAATTATGTTAAAATGGCCAAAAGATGATTGTTAGATGCTCATATTCTAATGTGCAAAGGTTGCTATATCATCTTGAAAAAGATTGGATCCTACCTTACCTTGTGCACTACCCCTTTGGATGGTACAAGAAATATAAACGTGCAAGTCTCATTGGATTACATATCCGAGACACAAGGTGGCTTATTCCTAACGTGGGATTCCCTAAATAGCATTCCCTCTAAGGCTTATGCATGATGCCAATTTGTCAAAGCAATTAAATATGCAATTTGAAATGAAACATGACCTAAGGAACCCGTTATATGCCAGGGTGGGCCTAAAATGATGTGCACTTTCAATCTATAAATGCAATTCATTGGAATTTAAACATGCAATAGCCTATCTAAAAGGGTGGATTCTAAAAGAGTATCACGCCAAAACTCTTATTTCCTATTGTTTGTGAATGCAAAAAATGAGAAAAAAAGGAAATGTTAGATAACACATAACACGTAACACGTTAGGCAATTAGATGATACAAAAAGTAAAAAGAAAATTTAAGAAAGAGGGGTGGGATCCCTCCCTTCGTGCCTAATGTTCTTAGTTGGGTATGGTCGACTCTAACCTAGGTAATCTAATATGGATGCATGAGGTTGGGGCTCACTAATGCACCTAGACTTTGACAAGGTTTTAAGGCTCCCAAACCTTCAGACCAAAGGCAAAGGATCATGAATCCCAATGCCCAAGAGTCGGTGGTTCGGGTGATCCCTCGGACATTGCTACGTGCACGTCGTGCCACGGCCACATGTCCAAGTGGATCGATCTAATCCTAATAGGGAAAGAGTGGTATGACAACCACTAAAAGTAAAAAAGAAATGAGGGATATAAAATAAAACGTATGCACGTATGAAGTGCCCCTATCGAAGGGAAAGATCAGATACCATCAAACGCGGGCGAAGGTTCTAGGGTGGCTACTTCCCCCCACCCAAAATGCAAGCGCGATATACAACCACAAATGAAAAGTAAACAAATAAACGATCGCATACGTGGATATTTGAGACGATTGTGTGTTAGATGCAATAAACCCTAAAAAAGGAAAAATGCAACCCTAAACCTCCAAATGTGATATATAAAAAGGTTAAAAGAAGAAAAGAATTGACCAAATCAAATTTGGCTCGGACTCTCTAAGTCCCGAGTGGAGTCGCCAGCAGTCGCGCCCCATTTTTTTTAAAATGAAAAATAATGAATGTGTTTAGAAAAATGAATTTTGATTGATTTTGATTGAAAATGAGAGTTTTGATTTTTAGAAAATAAATAAATAAAAGAAAAATGGGTTCTAAATGGACTTAAAAAGTGCGACGATTTGACCCAAAATAATAGTTTAAAAAGGGTTTTTAAATGAAAAATCGGAGTCGCCACTTGGTATCGAGTTAAGTGTACCAAGTCACCTAAAAAATGAATTTTAAAGAAAAAGTAGAAAAAACCCTTTTTAAACGACTCCAAATCTACGAAAATCAGAAAAAAAGATTCGGGAGTCACATTTGAAGAAAGGGAAGGCAAGGATAAAAATCCAAGGCACCCTTTCAACCTAACCAAGGCTAGTTGCGTGATTTAGTCAAAAATTTTCTTATTTTTAACCTAAAAATTTATCACATTTGGATGTACCATATGAATGCAAACCCTAGAGCTAAGAGGGTATCGGGGTCAAAATATCTCTTCGAAGTTATTTGATGCAAATCGCATTAATTGCGACACCCAAAAGTAAACTTTCGAAGAAGTCACGAATTGTTCAAACATATGAGACTCAAAGAGAAGTGAAAAGAAAAGAAAAATAAAATAATTATATACGAATACATGATCTAAATGAATGCATCATATCGGGTACGGGGAGTTAAGACTCGTGACTTCAATTTTCCCTTTTATAGAGGGAATACGAGCGTGCTAAGGTTAGAAAGCCAAACTCGTCCATATCCCATATTCAAGGGGTTTTTCCTATTCTAATCAAGCAAATGTACTAACCTATCTCTAATTCTTAAATGAAATGCAAGTCTAATGTCGTGTTTCCTACAAAGGGGTAAGGAGTATACATATGAGGGGAAATCATGCAAAAATGGTGAAAACCCTAAAAAATGAAAAACATGCATGAGATGAAGTGATTTTATCACACAACCATAATCTAACACATGGATGGGTCCCTAAGGGTCTAGCATTGGACTAGCCCAAATCTATGAGTCCTCACTAGCATTGGACTAGTGGGAAATCGGAAAAAGGGCCACAACTAGCGTTGGACTAGTGTGGTGACGTCATGCATTTATTTATAACCAAATAAATCATGTAAAACTAATAAAAAGCAAATAAACACATAAGTTCACATAAACACGTAGCAAATAAGCATGATATCTAGATGCAAGGTCCTAGAAAGTGATAAACACATAGCACATAGGCATGCAAAACACACAAAACAAATAAAGCCCTAACTATTATACTTGGGGCCCTAACTACAATCTAAGGGGGAAGAAATAAAAATAAATAAATAAAATAAATACCTAACTATTACATATACTATCTAAATACAGATCTCGAAACCCCCTAACTATTACAACTTGGTATTCAAGTGCCTTTCAAATAATCAAAATTGAACTCAAATAAATATACAAAATTAAAACAAAATTAAAACAAATAAAGCAAATAAATAAATAAATAGATAAACAAATATTCAAAAGGCATGCAATTAAGCACAAAAAGTCACATAAGGTCAAGTAAAAATCTAAATAAGGTGTAGAGTGTACCTCCCTTGAGTTGGGGTCCTAATGACACGAATTTACTTATTTACCCTCCAAAATAATAAAAAGGGTCAAGGCATCACTTTAATTAACAAATAATTACATGAAACGAAAAGTAAACACAAAAGTGAACATTAATCACGAAATGAAAACATGAAATAAACCACCCATGTGTATAAATTAAAGCAAACACGGGCCTAATTAAAATAATTAAAAAGTTTGAAGGGTCTAAAGTACTAAAATTGATGGCTTAAGATGAGACCTATCAAAATCAAATGCCAAAACTTTACAAAAGATGAATAGAAACCTATTTATGAAAATGAAACATAAAAAATTACCAAAATTTTATTAAAAATAAAAATCAAACAAAATCTATCAAAACTCATTAAACCTCAAAATTCATCCCAAAATCATAAATAATCTATCCAAGTGATTATATTAAAACATACCAATCTAACAATAACATTTCAATGGGACCAAATGGATCAGTTTTCCCAATTTTCCGGGCCATCATAGAAATAAATGCAAATCAAGGGGTCAAAAGTGTGATTTTAGGAAGTATTGCATGCATGAGCTTACGAAGAAGCTTTCTTCTTCATTTCTAGTTGCCGGGTTTCTGCAATTGCATCTTATTGGCAAACCAAAACTTAAACAAGGCCTCCAACTCAGCAGTCATTAAACTTCGTAAAAGAAATCATGTACACACGGCTGAACATGCAACAAAAGAAGAAAAGAGCACCTCCAAAAATTCATACAACCTAGTCGAAGCTCTGCTGCGTTTTTTTTTGTCATTTTCATGATTTCTGATGCAAGTTTTTTCTATCCAAACATTACTAACGATTCCACCAACAACAACTTGAGCCAAAGTAGCAAATTCATCAAGCATTCTCTCCACTTTATGACCCTAAAACTGAAAATTTCATAGGAGAAAAGACATGCGAAATCTGAACATTTCTGCAACTTTGCTGGTTTCGTTCTTATGCATGCTGCTGCATTTCATTGTCAACCAAATGGTCACCAACAAACACCAACTTTGAATCAAAATAACCACAAGATACAACCCCCAATCATCACCAAATCCAATACCACACTTTTATTGCAAGATTAAGGCAGAAAATCTGAATTGATGACTGCAAAAGATAAAAGAAATAACAGCAAAAGAAAGAAACAAAATGCCGCAGGCGTTTTCTCTACAACTTTGCCATCTATTTAGCAAACATTTGAGCCTGATTTATGTATCTTTGGACCAAAACATGCAACCTCAACATGAATCATCCAATGTCTCCTTTCAAACACAAGATTAAGTAGCCAATCAAGCGACAAAACCCATCTGGTGGGCTGCCGCGGGAAGAAACAAAAACAGCAAAACAAGAATGAAGCTTTCTTCCAACTTAGTGCAAGTGTGCAAGTTCCTCTTCACTAAATATAACTAAAATCTGAACCAGACAATCACCCTTTGATCTCAAGTAATGAAGTTACAGAAATTCAATCATCCAAGCATGTGAACTTTCGGCAAGAATTTTCTGCAATTTTCTGGGTTTCATGTCAAACGTAGCCAAACCATAGTTCCAACAAGCATCAAACTTTGAAGCCGAAGGCAACAACATTGCACAAATCTGAATCCTATTAGCAAACTTGAATCCTATACTTTACATTACTAGTAATCCTCAGTGACGGGGTTTTTATATACGTACAAGTTAAAATAAATCCGAAATACACCCGTTTCACTGCAAGTATTACAGGTCAACTAGTAGTTTAGAGTATATATCGGGTCGATCCCACGAGAAAGAGTTAACAATTACCGGTGTTACTAAAGTTTCTCTATTATTTAGACTATCAATGAATTATAAGAAATGAAATCTACTGAACTTATGCAAAATGACAAATGAAGCTCCTTAGGTTATGGTATCCCTCACTACTCATGCAAGTGCTATATTTGGATCATTGAAAACTACTATCTAGGCTAGTTATGGTGTAATTTCCTCATGCATATGAAACCTACTTTCGTAGTGAATCAATTATACTCATAACTAATCCATACCTATTCTCATGGTTATGAAATTAGCTACAAGTTCATTTCTTCAATGAAATTACATGAAATTAATCACCAAAACCACATAGGTGCACCTCTACTTTCGTGAGTGTACTCCCTATGTTTAGCACTTCTTGAACTAATGTTAAATCTCAATTTTTCATTGCAGAAATAACACCTTAGATAATCACAATTAATGGTACCAGATTAATCATGATTTAAAGAGTCAAAGTGCTAAATAACTTGCTCAAATCATAGCAATCAAATAGCCAAATAATAAACACCAACAATCATAGAAAGTTCAACCAAACCCAAGGCATAAACTTTAAAGACACATAAAAACACAAAATCCAGAACTTGTATATTAACTAAACTTGGATCAAGTACAAAAGATAAAGAGTTGGAAAGGAATGTAACCCTTGTCACATGAGTTCTTCCTTGCCTTCTTCATCTCCATCTTCATCTTTGCTTAGCTAACAAACAAGTAGGATGAACTATACTACTCTATACTCAACTACTAAACTAATTGAACTAAGAAAAACTAGTGAGAACTACATTTTTGTGGAGTTTCTCAAGCCTCCCAAAGTTGTGAAAATGTTCTTCAAGGCTTCTTTTTATAGAGGAATTCAATCTTATGGTGAGTTGTTAAAGTTGTTGTAATTGCTTCTTGGGATCACCAAAAGATGTTTCTTGACTTCTCCATGCTTGCAGGCTCAGTTTCAGCCGGATTTCTTGCAGATAAATTGGTCAAAAAGCTTGTGTAAATAAAGCACAAGTTGCAGAGCCAGTCACGGAGCCGAAAGTAGCGATCCGAGGGCTAGATCCGAGGTCGGATCTATCAAATTACCCCTCGGATCACATTTTTCTTCATTTTTATTTTCACTGTTCATTGGGATCCGAGGCCTGCTACAGTGGATCCGAGCTCGGATCCTATGGCCTCGGATCCTCCTATCCAGAAGATCAGACGAGTGCTCGGATCACAATGGATCCAGGCTCGGATGTACTTGCTCTGTTTTTGGTCCAACTTCAACTGATATTTCTTGATGTTAGAGACTGAACTAGCTCTTGTGTAAAACATGAAAGTTGTAGCCCTTTGAGTTAGCTTTCCAATGCATCAAGAATCATCCAATTTGGAGCTCTGTGGACCAATAAATGACCAAAATACCCTTGACTGGTCAGAACCTTGTTTCAGCTTTCGACCATGAAATTGCACTTCAGTATTTCGACTTTTTACTATGAAAACGACTGAACTGGACTTCAATGTCTTCATACCAAATGTAGATCTATCTCTTGGCTTCAAAATGGTATAAGAATCACCTCAATCCGATCATTGTAGCTCAAGATGTAGCCGAAATACAAAGGTGTCAAAGCTATGAAACTCCTTTTCTTTAGAACTTGATTGCATTTCATCTCTTGCACTTCATATTCTCTTTTTTATCACTTTAAATCATCCTCAATCATCCAAATATCTTTTCAAGTCATGCCATTTGATGATTGAATCATTAAACCTATAAAAACATGAAGTTTTCACCATAAAAATCCATAGAAATGCAATTTTTACCATTTAAACCACAAAATGCATATTTTTACTAGAATCTTAGTTAATTAGCTATAAAAGTTGTTAAAACACACCAAAACTAAATAATAAAACATACTTAAAATACGTAAAATATATCTTATCACTCAGACCCAAATCACACAAACAAGAACAAAAAATGCAATCTTTAGTTCATTAGATTACATATGCGCAAGAGGTGAGATGATTGTATATACGGATTACTGGATACAGGAGGTGTTCGTGACTTTTCAATTGCATTCATGGTTTCAGATGCATGTTAAGTGAACAAAAGAATCAGTATCAAGTTCATCAACAACTCAACAATGACATCAAGTCTAACTATAGTCATCGAGTATGGGCAGCGATAAACTTAACAGAAAGACAGAGATGACGCATAAAGGATTCAAATTTCTATGAAAATTGTATTAAACCAACATTGAGAAGAATCCATGGTTACCTGAGAACACTTATGTGATCACTTGAATGTGAGATATGCCTGAAAATGCGTTCCGATTCCGAGAACGAAGCCACGAACTTTCGTTGCCGAAAATCGTAGCAATGGTGAAGCCGCTACTTTGTGGCCAGATTTGACGAGCTTCCCGTGGTCTTTCTTCCTCAACCAAAGACTTCCTTTCTTCCTCTGTTCTTTAGCGTTCCTTCTCCCAATCTCTCTTTAATATCCCTTCCCTCTCTCTATCACTCTTACCTCTCTTTCTCTTTGCTGCCCACAGCTCTCTCTTATCACTTTCCAGATTTTTCCTCCCCTCCAGCCTACGACCTTCCTCTCTCTTTTCCCGTATCTTTCTTGCAACCCCAGCCGCCTCTCACAGTCTCCCTCTCTTGCTCTCAGCAGTCACCAAAAAATCCTATCCTCTCCTTTCAGCCGCCACCCAGATTCCCCCTAGCTCTCGGTCTCTCCCTTAGCTTTTATAGATACCAGAATCCCCCTCACCCTAGCATCGAATGGCGCTAGTTTGCTGCCATTTCTTGCGATTATTTTGAGTCGTTGATGAGCTTATTCCCAGCATATTTTTGATAAGAATCCAAGGAAATAATGTGGTAAATGGTTGGTAAAAAAGGAAACAAAAATGAGTGGAAATGGGAGGCCGAAAATGGCCTCTGCAATTTTTGCTTCTGCTTTGTCCGTGGCTTCACCTTTTTTTTCTTTTTTTTTAACAAAACTGATTTGAGTTCTTTGTTTTCTTCATTTTCTTTTCTTTTCCAATGAATGAATTAATTAAAATTAATTAAAAGATAATTTTCTTAACAAAATGAAAATAAAACGAAAAAAACAAAGTTAGCTAAAATGAAATAAAAATGCTAAAATTTTTGTGTTTGATTGATGATTTTTTCCCTTTTTATTATTTTTCTTTTCTTTTAATTAATTTCTCTTTTTTCATCAAAAATCAATTTAAATAAACAAAATCCCCAACTGAAGTTGTGTGGCAACAAATTTTTATTTATTGAATCTAAAAGGGTTAAAACACACATTTTTTTGTAAAAAGTTTCTCTCTTCCGGGAATTTAATGCTAAAAATGTCTTAAAATAAAACTTAAGAGACTAATGAACAAAAATGAATAATAATTATCATTAAAAATAAAAATATAATAATAAATAAAGCTAACTTAAATATTTGGTATCTAAAATGCTAAAAAATGCTAAAAACAAAATCGTGAGATTAATAAATAAAAATAGATAATATTTATCAATAAAATAAAATTAAAAATTTGGTGTCTACAAATGGATTTAAAATGGTCGAAATAAATTATTTGTAGAAAACAGGTGAATAAATATTTAAATAAATCAATAATATACGATAAAAATAAGCAATTTCGCCCTCGAAATTCACACCTAGGACAAGGTCATTCCCTTCATGGTTAAGCCTATCAGATCAATCACTAACTTACGTTTTCCAACTTATGTTTCACAATTTCTATCCATTCGACTAGCAATCAAACCTTGTTTTTCCCCAATAGGCATTTTAGCTTCCGAGTCATAGGGCAGCTTAATTGGTCTCATGTCTACCTCATATAGGTAGTGTCTTCACTTCTTTAATGCAAATATTATAGCCACTAACCCCAAATCATGAGTTGGCTACTTTCTCTCGTGATTCTTTAACTTTTTAGAGGTATATACAATCACCTCATCATGTATTATTAATATACATTCTAAACCATCCTTTGAAGCATCTGTATAAATCACAAACTACCTCCTCCGCTCGATAAGGCTAACATAGGTGCATCGGTTAAACACTTTTCACTTTTAAAATTCTTTCTCACATTTAGAATCCCCAATAACTTGCCAAGTCTTGCACTCTTAGAGAAGTCTTGATAAATCAAAGGTAATATTCGGCTAATTCTAAGAATTCCAAATTTTTTTTTCCTCTTAAACAGCATCCAGTTTAGCTGAGTCGATAACAATTCCTTCCTTAGATATTGTACAACCTAAAAGCTACTTCTTTCAATCGAATTCATATTTATTGAACTTAAAAAGCTGGCGCTCTCTCGAGGTTGGTAAAACTATCATCAGGTATTTTTCATGATCTTTTCAAACCTTAGAGTATACCGATATGTCATCAATAAATGCCACCCAAATTGATCCAAATGGATTTAAAACCCCAATGCATTAAGGCCATAATTGCTACTAGTGCATTAGTAATCCAAAGGGCGTAACTGAAATTTCAAATGTCCCCATCTTGAATTGGGAGTAGTCTTAAACACATCAGTTTCTGGGATCCTCAACTGGTAATAGCTCTGCTTTAAATTCAATTGAATAATACCACGGCCCCTTGCCATTGATCAAAATTCTCGTTTATGTGAGGCGATGGAGTATTTTGTTCTTAAGTCACATCTCTCAAGTCTCGAGGGTCTATATATATATAGCCTCAATTTTCATTCCAAATATCATATCATGTCCCTTAATTGTCAGGCTCATCAAATCTATCAAAAATTTCCTTTCACTCACCCAAATCTCACAACTTTAATATATCAATTTGGCATGAAACATTGGGTCCCAACTTCAACACTAATTCTCAATTTGTCTCGATCCCTGGTCATCTCCAGACCTCGGGGTGGTCTATTTTCATACATCTCGACCACATCTACTACGTCATGTCATTACCAATCTAAAGTGTGGGACAAATTTAAATATACTATAAGCCATGAAATCAATTAAAACAAAGTAACTCCATACGTTATAGGAAATCATAATAGTGGCATCAAGTTCGGATATGTTTATCAAATCATTTCAAAAGGAAAAGGGAAACAACAAGACTATAACAAAACATGCCAAGTTGCCAAGATAAAACAACAAAAGACTTTCCTCTTACAAAAGATCACAACTTCCAAAAGTGCTAGTCTAGACTAGGGCAAAACTACAGCCTCTATCCCTCGAGTGGAGTCAAAACCATCCGCACTCGTAAACTTCCTACTACTAGCCCCCATCATAGTCATTAGCACTAAATACTCCCATCTGGCACTTGATTGCTTTATAGCGGGTCTAGTTGCCTGCTGAGTATTTCCTCTTTTTAGAGGTACCAGGGCAATTCAAAAACTTATGTTCGGTACTACCGCACTTCAAACATTTTTCTTTTTCTCCAGCACTTGGCCTCAGTGTGGTTAATCTTGCCACAGTATCCACAATTTGCGTCAGAAGTGACTACTTGACCAATTTGAGGATTTCCTTTGTATTTTCTCCAGTTCTACTTTCTTGCATAGCAACTCAATTTTCTCAGCATATTCTTGTTTCCACCGTCCTTCCCAGTAGTCAGCCAATTTCTTTGAAATTCTATCTCATTTCGAAGAATGTCTATTTCCTTACGCATTTCTTCCAAAGTTTTCATCTTACCAATTGGTTCAAGTCAAATGCTAGTCTGCCAGGCAAACCAAAGGATCAAAATAAGTAGCTTTACATAATGGAAGCTCGAGTTATATTACTCTTTCATTCTTTTGCTTATAGGTTACCCCGGAATATACATCTTAACTATTCTCTACTTAATACGGGCGAGCTCTTAAGTCTCCACGATATTACTATCATTACTTACAAACACAACAAGATACGGAAACCTTATTCATTAATATAAAAATTCCATATCTTAGTTCACTCTCCAATACTTGTCTACAAAGTTGTTCGAGGAGAAATCATAACCCCTTGCTCTCACTAGTGCCTTATTGTATCCTTTCAAATCAATCTTACTATTTCGAGGTTAGATTCTCCGTAAAACTTAGGTGGAGCGAATTTCAAGAACCATCCCATTTTCACACCTCTCTTGATTCTTAGGTTGGCTTATAGGTCTAGAACTTTGGTGCTCAGCTAATCGTGCTAAGACAGCAATCATATGTTCAATGGCAGCAGCTACGTGACTGTTTTCCTTTATTTCTAGGGTTTCGATTCGGTCCAGCAGTCTCTCCCTAATCATCCCCTTGAGCTTGGGGTTGCTTAACCCCTCGCCCTCGATCCCTTTTCACTTCTTTGGCCACTCATACATTTAACATTTATAAAGGCACAACGTAATATGAGTGCACATAAAATGAAGTTAAAAAGTGACACTTTGATCATGCAAAACGAAAATAAAAGGGAAGACACCGAAATAATTGCAAATGTGTACAACCCAATCATAGATTTGAAGTCATAAAGCAATAAAGTCAAACATCTCACGAGTAACGTTTAATTGCTTCAAAAGTAGAAAACATAGTGAAACAAAATACAAACTGCAATGGCCTTTAAGTGAGTACCACCCCGTCTATCTTTGGCAAAACTATTAAGATAGTTTAAATCACTAGTTTAGTGATTGGCGGAGCCAAAAGTCTCTACTACCTTAGTAGGATCATTTTCATTTCCTGCACTAGGAGTTTTAATCTCATGTCCCTTATCGAGTATCTTGCCATTCTCCACTTGTTCAACCAAGGTAACACACCCAGCCATCGACTTATCCATCCTGTCTCTAATTTCGTGTACTACCCTAGCAAATCGGTTCTTAAGCTTTTTGAACCTGCTCACTAGGAGCCTTTGTCTTTTCCTCGCTCTTCAAGTACCTCAGTCTCCACTTCAAAAATTCTAATAGTCTGGGCATCGACAATTGCCCTGGTCCTTGATTATCCTCTGAACTCCTATTTCCTCGAATAGCCACTTCCGATGATCGACCACTATTAAACCCCATTATTTGGGTACGAGTAAGTCCTTTGGAAATCACATAAAGTCCTAGTTCGGCGAGTTGGGTTACCTCCAACGAGCTCCCATACCCTTCGACCATGGTCACCGAAATGCGTCCCCGAGACGGTTCAATGCCACCGTTACCTTCCATAACTTACAATTAAAATTAAAAGCTTAAATGGGTCCAAGAATACTAAATAAATTAGATTTGATCATCTCATACTATCCCACGTATCTCTTACAAGATCAAGATTCCCAATTGTCCATTAATTCAAACCTAGGTTCTAATTTTTCATTCCCACAAGCGGTCACTTAACTTCCCAACCAGTTCCACAGTCTGGCATCCTAAACTTCAAGCCTAGGATACACTACAGAGATCTGAATCCTAGCTCTGATACCAACTGTGACGCCCCACTTCTCCTAAGGCGAACCAAAGGGTATCCGCGGACGCCTGCCCAACTCTCGCCAGGACTCACGATAATTCGATTCACGCTTAACGATAATAACCATTAATACAAGTCTACTAAAGAAGGTCGCTCCCATACTTATATATATACAACATCCGGTCATACACCACGAGTACAAAATACATCAATCTTCCAATTCTTACATTGGTTCCCAAAAAATATATCAATTCCCAAATATACAATAGCCACAATAACTAGTCAGTTCCATTGAAAACCCTATTACAAAAGTACATCAAAAGGGTTCCTCCGAGTTTCACTTCAGTTCCATCCCTGTTAAGGAAAACAAATCTACGGGGTGAGCAATCGCTCGTGAGGCCAAGAAACACACATGCAAGCACATTGTCTAAATAACAATCCCATTTAATGAATATAACTGTAAGGGCAAAAAAACTCCAGCGGCCATTAAACTATTATCAGGATCATGTTTTGGCCATCGAACTATTTTTCGTCAATAATTGGCCACTGAACAACTTAATCAGTAAATCCGTGGCCATTTCGTTAATAATGACTCCTAATTTCTAAAATTAGCAGGACACGTGGCAAAGGACAGGGGCAATTTTGTCGCCTTCTCAATCTTAATCACTCTATCATCGCCACCCTCATTTTCCATCAGTAAAAAACACTCTTAACACTAAAACAGAAACCTCCCTCGCCGGAATCATGGGGAATCCTTAGTATAAGCTTTACTCGCTTGCAAAAAAAAAAAAAAAAAATCTCCCATAGCATTCCAGAACCAATTTTGCCGGATTAGGCGAGAGTTCCAATGCTTTTGGAACTTCTTCTCGGAGTTTATCCGGTTCTCCAATATTAGTTACCATGTATTTCCAAAGCCCTCTGCTAGACATTAATGTACAAAGGCTTTCCAGCTCTGATTGACATGATTTCCCTTTTCCTTTTTCTTTTTCTTTTATTGGAGAAGGGTGATGGTGGTCGGGTGGATGTGGGCAGAGGGAGGGGAATAATGGGTATAATTTCACGGGGTGGGGAGGAAAGATTAGATTTTTAGAGGGATAATTGGGAATCAAGAGCGAAATTAATGGAATCGAGGTGAGCTTGGAGGTCGTAATAGCAATTGTTGAAGGCTTCAAGGGCGGTGGACAAGTCGCAGAGGTAGGTGATTGAATTGAGAAAATATGGGACTAACGGAGGAGATGACGGGGTTTGTGATGGTCGAGATGGGAGGGAAGTGATAGTGGTGGGTTGTGGCTCTTGGTTGATAGGGGTGGCAGTTTCTGGTTGCGGAGGTGGTGGATTGGGATTGTGTTCAGCCTTGATAGGCGGAAGAATAGGTGCCACTACAGTCGGCCGCAATGGGAACAATGGTTGATGGCCGTTCGCGGGAGTACAAGGATTTGACTAAATAAGTCGAGCATAAAAAAAGAGCCAATCAGTGGGATTATACATCCCTGTCGTCTCCATCTGCTCAGGGGTCCTCTTAATCCACTTGGGAGTCTGAGCCCAGGAGCCCTGGTTGTGCCTCAACTGGCTCAAGTACTGGGCTTTGGCTTTGATAATCCGGCGGGCGTTGTCGTCGGAAAGCTGATTCTTGGGGTTCTTGGACTTGGGTTTCGGCTTATTGACTGAGCAGCGGCAGCAGAAAGTGGTGGCATTTGATCTGTAAATTGTTGGACAAAATTGTCCCCATCTATCTTTGGCAAAACTATTAAGATAGTTTAAATCACTAGCTTAGTGATTGGCGGAGCCAAAAGTCTCTACTACCTTAGTAGGATCATTTTCATTTCCTGCACTAGGAGTTTTAATCTCATGTCCCTTATCGAGTATCTTGCCATTCTCCACTTGTTCAACCAAGGTAACACACCCAGCCATCGACTTATCCATCCTGTCTCTAATTTCGTGTACTACCCTAGCAAATCGGTTCTTAGCTTTTTGAACCTGCTCACTAGGAGCCTTTGTCTTTTCCTCGCTCTTCAAGTACCTCAGTCTCCACTTCAAAAATTCTAATAGTCTGGGCATCGACAATTGCCCTTGGTCCTTGATTATCCTCTTGAACTACCCTAATTTCCTCGAATAGCCACTTCCGATGATCGACCACTATTAACACCCCATTATTTGGGCACGAGTAAGTCCTTTGGAAATCACATAAAGTCCTAGTTCGGCGAGTTGGGTTATACCTCCAACGAGCTCCCATAGGCCCTTCACGACCATGGTCACCGAAATGCGTCCCCGAGACGGTTCAATGCCACCGTTACCTTCCATAACTTACAATTAAAATTAAAAGCTTAAATGGGTCCAAGAATACTAAATAAATTAGATTTGATCATCTCATACTATCCCACGTATCTCTTACAAGATCAAGACTCCCAATTGTCCATTAATTCAAACCTAGGTTCTAATTTTCATTCCCACAAGCGGTCACTTAACTTCCCAACCAGTTCCACAGTCCGGCATCCTAAACTTCAAGCCTAGGATACACTACAGAGATCTGAATCCTAGGCTCTGATACCAACTGTGACGCCCCCACTTCTCCCTAAGGCGAACCAAAGGGTATCCGTAGGACGCCTGCCCAACTTCCGCCAGGACTCACGATAATTCGATTCACGCTTAACGATAATAACCATTAATACAAGTCTACTAAAGAAGGTCGCTCCCATACTTATATATATACAACATCCGGTCATTACACCACGAGTACAAAATACATCAATCTTCCAATTCTTACATTGGTTCCCAAAAATATATATAAATTCCCAAAATATACAATAGCCACAATAACCAGTCAGTTCCATTGAAAACCCTATTACAAAAGTACATCAAAAGGTTTCCTCCGAGTTTCACTTCAGTTCCATCCCTGTTAAGGAAAACAAATCTACGGGGTGAGCAATCGCTCGTTGAGGCCAAAGAAACACACATGCAAGCACATTGTCCAAATAACAATCCCATTTAACGAATATAACTGTAATATGCAAGAAAATAATAATTCGAGCAAGAATATATAAGCAGAAACAATTCAAGGATATATGAGCTCTCAGGAGCTATTTCCACTTGCTCGATCCAGAACCTCCGCGAATTGACACTCCGTCAATCGGGTAGGTTTAGTCCGTAGAACTTCACTCATCATGTCCCCATCACCGTTACATACCCTGTACCGGGCCCGCCTGTCGTTTGTTTTGGGCCGATACTGCTTCGAATATGCCAAGCAAGACCTCTCAATAGGTCAAGCTTTGTTTTCTCATGGTTCGCCAAGGTTCCCGACCAACCTCATACCGGCTCGAGTCCAAGGTTAGCCAGTGAGAGTTGGGCATCCCCATGTTCATTTGAGTGTCGAGGAGATTCACTCCAACGACGTTTGCAGCCATAGCATACCATTTAATTCATACAATCATCCAATTTTATTCAACCATTCATTTCATCATTCAATCATTCAATATAATTCATTCCATTTATTTCAAAGGAGAACGAGTGCGATAAAGTACATACTCGACTCGATAGTTATAGTCATGTTATACATAACTTGAAAATTCACATAATTTCAATTAGTCATGCACTTGACACTCATCTAATCACAAGGAGAGTAAAGTAGTGCCATTCAAGCACTTAGGCGTCCGATGTGAGGTCCTCTCGAAGGTCCTCTTGAATGCCTGAGCAAACAACGGCATTTATTACATACTATCATTCAAAATCCCCAATTATCAAGAAAGATTGCACACTTGTACAATCTAGAGAAATCTTACGAAAATGAGCCTTAACTTGCTCAAATTCAAGGTTCAAAGGTGGTATTTAAACGCACAAGAAAAAACTAGTTTCCTTCATGAAAACAAGTCCAAAAATGGTCAAGTGATATCAAAGGATAGGGAAGAGTCTCGAAAACTCAATTCCCGTCAAGTTTGAAAATTTTTCAGATTTGAGGTGCACTTTTGGAAAATCATAACTCACTCTCCGTAGGTCCCAAAATGGAAACCTTGGTACCATTGGAAAACTACTTCTAAAGTACTAAAAGTTGCCTAGAAGACACTTTTCCCATTATTCCAAATGGAATTTATTCAAAATCCAGCTCAAAGTTGCTGCTTTAAAGCTTACCAAGACAGTTTCGGGTTTGGTTTTTGGCCAACTTTGAAAATTCGGAATAATTCACAGAATACAAACTAGTCCTCTGAAATTTGGAAATCCATTAGAGTTGCAAACAAGGTTTAAAAACATAACAAACAAAACAAGAATCAGAGTTTGGAGCGCCAAGATAAAGCAGCTCAAAGTTGGTACAAAAAGAAGTTCACTGGGCAAGATTCCAGATTTGAAGCTTGAACTTTGGGACTTTAGTTGGGCATCGAAACAGACTCGGAATGGCACAAACTTTGGTAGTATTATCCTATCATATAAGGGATACTCCTCTGTCAAATTTCATATCAAAATTCGTTCAGGAAGTGAGTTAACAAAGTCACTAAAGTTTCCAAATTTCCAAGGCAAAGCTGCCTTGTACTTCCATTCTCCTTTTCTCAAACATTCGGCCAAACAATTTTCTCAAACATGGTTCATGTATGAATACAATGTCTAAGAAACCTCAAATTATATTTGGTAGGTGTTTAACACCAAGAAATTCGAAATAACAAGTCCCAAATCAAGATTAGTCATAAATCAGTCCAGAATTAGGGTTTTCTTTTCACCAAGACAGTTTCATAAGTCAGCCATAACTCACTCAATTCATCTTGAAATTGAGCGCGGTTGGTGGCGTTGAAAACTAAAGTTCATAAGACTACAATTTCACAGAAGGAATCGTTTTACAATTCGGTCCACAACTAGCTCATATTCGAGCATCAAGTTGCAGCTCACAACAGGCATTCCAGTTCATCCGAAAAACAGGGCAGGTGACTTTGAAAGGCTAGTACGGGTTCACTCAAGTGGAAATCAGAGAATTCATTTTACACCGTTGAAAACTGGAAGCGTCAAGTTTCTAATGCCGCTTAATGGCACTCGATTTCGACGTCGGAGCAAAGAGTTATGGTCAAAACAAAAATCACTGCCAGAGCATTACGGGACAGAGTTCCAGTTTTGATACAATTCGAAATCTCTACCTTTTACCCAACCAAATCAAGTAATTTTTTTGAGGAAACTTTCTACACAACCCATACAATATATCTACATCAAAACCAAGTCAATTGGACCACAAAAATAGCACTAGAGAAGCTCAGCAAACACAGGGGCAGAACGGTCCCTTTTCTCATTTCACCTCTTTTGAACTTTCTTCCACAATACAACTTAATCTCCACTAGATTAAGCACTAATTCAACACAAATAACACCCAATATCATCAAATCAAGATCACCAAGTCCATTGTGGGATTCATAGAGCCCACTCACAAGATTTCCAACAATACAAAGCTACCCACATGCATCTACAACCGTATAAGTGCAATCTAACGTATATAATCAAGATTCAAGGGGTTGATCGTTGGTTACCTCTTTGGATGACTAAAACATAATTTTTTGCCCCTTTGAACTCCAAGAAAAACCGTGAGAATGAAGCCCTCTCCTAGCTTAAGATGATCTTCAAGTTATTTGCAAGGTGGGGTGAAAGTTTGAAGTAATTTGGTGAAGAATGGTGTAAGAAATTGAAGAGCTCTTGTTCCTTCTTTTCTCCTTGGATTGCCGGCTGCTTGAAGGTAAGAAGAGAGGGGAGTGTTTGGCTGAAATGAAGCTTCCTTGAGAAGCTTAAGTGTTGGCCAAAAAGGTGCCAAAAGTCAAACTCTCGCGTGTGCGCGCACGCGCGCGTTTCGTACTCGATTCCTCTTCGAGTTTGTTTCACTTGTGCATTATACCTCTAATGCACTTACTTTAATACTAATATTATTCACTCTTAATAGTCTATCAATAATTTCTAGAATCCTCCAATTAGTCGCAGCGCGCGAAAACGCGAACTTTCCACTTGTGCGCGATAGTATAATTACTAACTATTACTTGAGTATTTAAACATAAAAATGACCATTTTAAGAATAATGTATAAGTCTTCAATTCCAAGCTCATTTACCCTCAAAATCGATTATTGCCTCCAACCGCGAATTCACTATTCTCGCTAAGTGAGCTTTCAAAAATTAAATTTTGAAACGAGTTATTTTTAAAAATATAAGGAAGACATTGTTCCATATGAATGAATTTAAAATGGTCGAAATAAATTATTTGTAGAAAATAGGTGAATAAATATTTAAATAAATCAATAATATACGATAAAAATAAGAAATTTTTCGAGTCCTCACAGTTGTGGCCCTTTTCTCGACTCCACACTAGTCCAACGCTAGTTGTGACATCTTTTTCCGATTTCTCACTAGTCCAACGCTAGTGAGAAAATAGAGCATGGGCTAGTCCAATGCTAGACCCTTAGGAACCGTTCGCAAGTTAGATCATGTCTGTGTGACAATCACTACAGTCTCATGCATATTTTCTACTTTTTAGGGTTTTTTATCATTTTTGCATGACATTTCCCTTGTATACACATCTCTTATCCCATATTTCCCTCTATATAACCCCATGTATGAGACATGACATTAGACTTGCATTTCATATAAGAAAATTAGAGATAGGTTAGTACATTTGCTTGATTAGATTAGGAAATACCCTCGAATATGGGATATGGACGAGTTTGGCTTTCTAACCTTAGCACGCTTGTATTCCCGCTATAAAAAGGGGAAATCTAGTCACGAGTATTAGCCCCCCGCACCCGTTATGATGCATTCCTCTAGGTCATGTATATTTGTATAATTATTATTTTCTTTTCTTTTCTTAGAGTCTCATATTTTGCACATTCGTGACCTCTTCAAATAATTACTTTTGGGCATCGTAATTAATGCGATTTGCACCAACTAAAATTCGAAGAGACATGTTGAGCCCGATACATTAGGTCTAGGGTTTGCATTCATATAGTACGTCCAAATGTGATAAATTCTTAGGTTAAAATAAGGAAATTTTTGACTAAATCACGCAACTAGCCTTGGCTAGGTTGAAAGGGTGCCTTGGATTTTTATCCTTGCCTTCCCTTTCTTCAAATGTTACTCCCGAACACTTTTCTCTAATTTTCGAAAACTTGGAGTCGTTTAAAAGGGTTTTTTTCTACTTTTTCTTTAAAAAATTCATTTTAGGTGACTTGGTACACCTTAACTCATTACCAAGTGGCGACTCCTTTTTTTATTTATTTTATTATTAAGAAACCCTTTTTAAACAATTATTTTGGGGCCAAAACCGTTGCACTTTTAAAGTCCCATTTAGGCCCGTTTTCCTTATTTATTTTCTAAAAATCAAAAACTCATTTTCACTCAAAATTAATCAAAAATTCTTTTTTCTAAACACGTTATTTTTTATTATTATTATTTAAAAATGGGGCGCGACAGCTTGGCGACTCCATTGGGGACTTGGAGAGTCCGCGCATTCGATTTAGTCAATCTTTTTCTTTTTCTAACTTTCTTATATATCACATTTGGAGGTTTTAGGTTGCATTTTCTCCTTTTAGGGTTTTTTGCATCTATCACGCGCGTAATCACTCCTCGCACACCGCGTATGCGATGAATGGATTGTTTATTTATTTGTTTTTACTTGTATCGCGCTTGCATCTTGGGAAGGAGGGGTCACCCTAGAATCTTCACCCGCTTTTAAATGGTATTCAATCCCTCCCTTCAATAGGGCCACTTCATATGTGCATACGTTTTACTTTTATAAACCCTCATTTCTTTTTACTTTTAGTGGTTGTCACACCACTCCACCCGTTAGGATTAGGATCGATCCACTTGGACATGTGGCCGTGGCACGACGTGCGCGTAGCAATGTCCGAGGGATCACTCGAACCACCGACTCTTAGGCCTTGGGATTGATGACCCTTTGCCTTTGGTCTAAAGGTTTGGGAGCCTGAATCCTTATTGAGTCTAGGTGCATTAGTGAGCCCAACTTCATGCATCCATATTAGAAATCGCCTAGGATAGAGTCGACCGTACCCAACTAGGAACACTAGGCACGAAGGGAGGGATTCCACCCCTCTTTCCTTATTTATCTTTTTTGTTTTTTTGTATGATCTAAATTGCTCAACGTGTTATGTGATTAATTATTGAACTAACATTGTCTTATTTTCTCGTCTTTTGCATTCACAAACGTTAGAAAATAAGAGTTCTGGCGTGATATTCTTTTAGAACCTACCCTTTTAGATAGGTTATTGCATGTTTAAATCTCGATGTATTGCATTCGTAGGTTAATAATTGCACCCTGGCATATGAAGGGTCCATTAGGTCATATTTTCATTTTTATTGCATATTTAGATTTCTTTGATAAATTGGCATCATGCATAAAATTTAGAGGGAATGTCATTTAGGGAATCTCGTGTTAGGAATAAACCAACCCTATATTCCCATGGGTATTTAACCCTATTTCGGGATTTACACATTTAAATTCATGTTTAACCGGAAAAGTGGGACCTGTAGGTAAAATACTTGACACCAACTTCTTGATTTTAGATGGAACGCCCTCGACTAGTCCAACAGATGTTAGTAGCACCGATTGAGGTACAGAAGTGGCCCACATTGCTTTCCCCTAGTGAGATTAACCAAGTAATCTCCCATTTAGGACCAATTGGGGATTTCAAGGATATCAAATCCGATGGCTATTTGGTAGAAGCTTTAATACATTTGTGGGACCCTACTTGCTCCGCGTTTAGACTAGGCAAGAAAGAAATGACCGTGACAATTGAGGAAGTTTCTGGTCTTCTTAATTTACCGATTCATGGTACCGCCGTAATATTCCCGTTTGTGTCTAGTAAAGTCGAGTTCTGCCATTTCACTGGGTTAAGGGAATCTGTAATACAAGGGTCTGACCAAAGTATCGACGTAAAGTTCTTATTCGACCGATTCGCATTGAGGGATGGTTTCGAGAGACACTTAGGAGATTTCTCATTTATATCCAAGGCAATATGGGAACGTAAAAGAGTGTGGGTGTATGGATTGGTTATGGCTGGAACTTACTTTTTTCCAAGGAAAGACAAAAAGATAGCTTTTAAACTCACCAAAGTCATGTTTGATCTGTTTATAGGGATAAAATGTGAGAACCCTCACTTGACACCCCAATTTTCCTTAAATACTTGCTTTATTCTAAGATCTAGACCCCTTAGTACATGCCCTTGCATGACATTTCCCATGTATTACAACATTTTTCATGCATTGCATTTTATTCCTTTTACTTGAAGAAAAATAGTTACTTGAGTTGATTTTTAATAATCCACCAATCATTTGTTTCCAAGTGGCTTTGTTTTGTATTAAGGACTTTAAAAGATAGGTTAGGGTTGTTAATTAAGTATTGGTACACTTGGAAGGGTGGAATTAGCATTGGTCAAAAGATCAAGAGAGATTATGGACAAAAATTGAGCTATGTGGCAAAACCATAACCAAGCTTTTGTTTGACTAAAGGTTAGCTAAAATTTTAAAACACTTTGGCCCTCTTATTAACCCCCTTGTGGCCGAAATTTTAGACAAGAAAAGAAGAGAGAGAGCTCCAAAAATTTCAGCTTTCAAACACTAGCAACTTAGAGCAAAACAAATCCAAGAGAAAGATTTCAACTTAGTGAAAGTTTTCCTTCTAATCTTGGTACTAGATTCAAGCTTCAAGGCTTCAATTGGTTGGTTGATTTGGTGTTCTAAGCTTCATATAAGAAAGGTAAGTAATCCTTAAATTTTGGTTTTATAGTGTTTTAACATGTATTTGAGGTTTCCATGGCAAATTACATGTTGTTTGGACAAGATTTTGGGTTGAACTCTTGAATTAAGCAAGAGGAAATTGAGGTAGAAAGTATGCACACCAAGTGTTTGATGAAATGTTTACCCTTTGTTCATGGTTGTTCATGATGGCTTTACATGTTTTAAAACCTCCTTTAAGCTAGATTTATACTTGATATGTGGTTTAAGTGCAAATCAATAGAAGATGAAGGTTGGTGACATGATTGGGGAAATTGTGGACTGTTTTGTACCATGGCTGACCGGCCTTTGTAGGAAGGGTTTTTCTTTGATTTTTGTGGTTTAATTATACCCTAAGCATGCTTAAACAACTTGGCTAGAGATTGGTTAAGTTCATGTGTGAATTGAAATGAATTTGGAACAAGTAAAGTGGCTAGAAGGACCATTAGTGGACTGGTTTAGGTTTTGCAAGATGACTAGCTTATTATGGAACCCTTGTGCATGTTTATGTGTTGTATTTTGAACTCAAATGATACCAAGTGACTTAAGCTTCTGTATATGATCATTAGAGGACTGATTTGGGTGAATTTGAACCAAAACAAATGAAGTTAGCATGAGGAATTAGTGTGCACATGTAAGGGTTTGAGACTGATCCAGGTTGGGAAAAACAGCCGATTTCCCTGAGCTACTGGAGCTCTAGGAGACGAACTAGAACGTGTGCCAGGTACCTTTGGAAAGCCCTTCGAGTCTAGTTTCCAACGCCACTGACGGAACCTAATTCCGACCTTCCTACAGTGAGATACGGCCGTTTTACCGAGACTGCGCGAGCGCACTGTGCACCCGCGAGAAACTTTTTAAAGCTTGAATGAATCTTTCCTTTTACCCAACTTTCATGCACTTGTTAAACTTGTTTATTCATGAAATTTTACTGCATTTTGGGCCTAAATCTTATGGTGAATTGAGTATAGTTAATCACTCACTTAGGCACCTAATGAGCTCACTTTGCTTGGAATTAGACCTAGTCGTTAACGTTTTCACTCGTTGCCCTAGGAGGGGGAAACGGTGGTGCACGTAATCGCGCGACTTGACGCTTGACTGCTACTTTGCTTGCCAGGTGAGTGTTCCACTACCTGTTACCTGCTTATGTGAACTAACTGATTGCTTGAATTGCCATGTTTGAGCCAAACCTTGTTTTAATGAAATGGAGGCGAGCGTGTACTTTATCGCACTCGACCTTCCCCATTTTCCACTGTGGCTCTGAGTACTGTTATTATGAGATATAATCTCTCTATATGTGACTGTATGAGATGTGATTCATCTATATGTGACTGTACATAAGTTGATGGGTGATACCTCAACGACCATTGCCACTGTTTGGGGTACCCTACCTCATAGGCAAACCAGTTCTATCGAGCCAGCAAGGGCTTGGTCGAGAAGGCCGGTAAACCTTGGGGACTGTTTACTGTTCACTGGAAACTGGTATAACTCGAGTATTACCGAACCACTGATTTGGAGTGCGGGCCCGGTAGGGGGTTGATTGGTGGACGGAGATGATAGAAAGTGGTGTTCTACGGACTGTATATTCCTTAAATACAAATGTTGACGGAGAGTCAACAGACCCCGGTATGATCAAACTGAGGGGAATTTGCTTTTGAAAGCCACCCGTATCCTTAATTTGAATTGTGATTTAATTATTATTGTATTGCACGGTATTTATTTGGTTATTTTATATTCTTATTTGGCTATGTGCTTACTTGCTTTACTTGGAACCTCACTGGGCGTTAGCTCACCCCATTCCCTTTGTTTTCCTTAACAGATCGGGGACGGACTTAGGATCAAGGGACTTACTAGCTTCCTATTGCTTGAACTTGTAATCCCTCTTATTAAGAAGACTTTACTTTTGACTTTTGTAAGCCTAACACTTAAGTTCGACCTGTGTTATGAAACTGTAGTATGGATTGGTAAATGTAACGTTTAGTTGGCTTTTAAGTTTGGAAAGCTGGTTGTCTATTATTTACTTTCTAGGGTTTGTACCGTTTGTTTGAAGTTATTCCACTGGATGTTTTGAGTTACTAGTTCTCTGATCGACCGAGCCCCGACGAGAGCTGGGCAGGCAGTCCGCTGATACCCTAGGGTTCGCCCTAGGGAGAGGTGGGGTTGTCACATAAAAGATAGGCAATGTTCTATTGTTCTAACTATCTTAGCTGATATCTTTATAGCTTGCACTATATGTCAGAGAGGCGAAAAATTCTTACATGGGTCAAATTTGGTTTTGCATACATGGGTTATGAAGCACTACCTGAGACAATCACCTATTCCCGATAGTTTGCCAATGTCTGGGTATAACTGGATAGTCACGCATCATAAGAGGGTTACTGGAAATGGTTCACCGAGTAATGCATCCGAGTATCTGGATTTCTTGAAGAGCTTGCCTGATCAGAATGTTAGATGGATTTAGATTGGACTAAATGTGTTAAACCCGTACTTCGACCAAGACATCTGAGTTCATTCTGTTACTGGGCATCCAGGGTATCATGGCATATAATCCGAAGAGATTTCTCCGACAGTTCGGCCGTATTCAAGAAGTACCGCACACACTTGACTTGACTGAATTTATCATTGTTTTTGACAAAGGGTTGTGTCCAAATAAAATCCTGAAAAAGATTCCTATCATTGAGGCCTGGGGAACATTGTCCGACGATGAGCACGTTAAATACATTCCGGAACTCAAGCAAAAGGGTTTAGTAACTCCGCAATATAAGGATTGGCTCAAGGGATTGGATACGCAAGAATCGCAAGATGAACCATCCGAGAAGTTCAAGAGATTGAGGGCCGTCATCGAAGCGAAAGACAGAGAAAATTTGCAACTGAAGGAGTCCGTCAACGCTCACCAAGAGATAGCCGAAAAACATAAGGAGGCATGTGAAAAGATATAAGAGAAACATTGAGAATTGAAAAGAAAATGCGGAGAACTGTACGATGAAGTGGAACGTATGAGAAATCCTTATGCTAGGGAATCCAAGAATGCTGTAATAGATTAGGTTAAAGAGGTTTAATAACTTTGTACGAGACCGTCTCCGAGAAATGATGTAAATGAAGTTTATAAATGGAAATCTGAATTTTGAAATGACTTTTCTTTTGTATAAAATGGTGGTCAAAAGCAGGTTTGATAAACGGTCCCACTTTGAAGGTGTTGCATCATGTTAGGCCTACCCTTGGCACAAAAAGGGCTCCCCAATAGGACATGCATCTGAATTACTTTAATTCTTACTAACTCGTGTCTTTTTCTTTTTCTTTTTCTTTCTTTTGTTAGCAGTTAATCGAGAGGGAATCTAAATAGGGTTTTCCTACATTTTCAGGTAGTTGCAAACATAGCTACATGAAGAAGCCCCATCATTACACGATCGCGTAGCCAAACTTCAAGAAATAGTGTAAACATGAGTACGCACCCGGAATCATCCGATAGGCCTGCAACGGCGGCCATCAGCAGATCTGGTAAACCTGGGAGCTCAACTGAGTGAAGTTTTGAACAAATTTAATGAGCTGAGCATGGAAATGACAGCACAACGCCTCGTAATTGATCAGTTAGTCGTTGGTAGCAGCAGCGGTGTCCAACATGAGCCCTTACCTGCTAGTCAAACTGAAACACAACCAATACTTTTACCCTATACTCAAACCTCTATTACTTCACATGTCATAAATCCACCTGAAGAGACTTTCATATATCCCACTCATGGCCTTACCACATAATTATGCACCCAGTATCCAACCCAATCCTCCTCACCCTCAAATTTTCCAAAATTATCCACCTGTAACTCTGAACATGCCACTTGAACCTCAAGAACCCTATTACTATTCTACCGCTGAACCATTCACACTAGACACCCGCTGCCCAAGGAAAAGTTGAAGCTGGGGAATCCTCCGCGCCAATTGACAAGAATTTGCTAAAGCGGTTGGATCGGTTGATGAATTCATGAGGAAGAGTCAAGACTTGAGTAAACAAGGAGGTTTGGACTATAACGAGCTGTGTCTGTTTCCTGATATGCAACTGCCTGTGGGTTTTAAAGCACCCAAATTTAGCAAATATGACGGAACGGGCAAACCTAAGACGCATCTTCGAATGTTTGCAAATAAATTAGGCAAGCCAATAGATGACGAGAATCTGCCAGTTCGGTTGTTTCCTGAAAGCTTAGAAGGTGATGCACTCGATTTGGTACTCTAATTTGAAGCCTGGTGAGATGAGGACCTGGATGGACCTGTCAACTGCGTTTGTGAGACAATACGAGTATAATTGCGAGCTTGCTCCGACAAGGACCACACTGGAAGAAACTAAAAGGAAACCATCTGAGGATCACAAGACGTATGCGAAGAGATGGAGGATATTGGCTGCCAAGGTGGAGCCTCCCATGACCGAGAACGAAATTGTTCGAACATTTATCAAACCTCATGACCCGCCCTATATTGAGGAAATTTTTTGCATGGACCGGATGCTCTTTTGCGGAAATTGTTAACAAATTGGAGTATGATGAGTTCGTAAGAGCGGGAAAGATTGTTAACGTGTCAGCTCTGAAATCGCAATTGGAAGCGATGCAAAGTCAAAGCAGCAGCAGCAAGAAATTTCAGTTCAAGAAGAAAGAAGAGGAGGTTTCATTTGTCTGGAATCAAGGCCCTTCTTTCCAACCTAGATACCAACAATATCCCACTTATCCATCTAATTACCCATACCCAACCACGTTCTCGACCTGTTTATCATACCACTATTAACCCACCCTCGACCTCGACCAAATTACCCAAACACAAAGTCCTGATTTTCGTTCGTGCATCACTTCTTTTAGGAAATTTTCTAATCAAATGGCAAATGATGTCAATACACCTTCACTGATTTTGCAAGAGAAGGATTGTCGTACTGATACCATCATTTTCTTAAAACACATTTCTGAGTTAATAAAGGCTGTTAGCAGGATTTGTTCATCAGGTGAAAACCCGAGAGAGCACCTTTGAAAAAAAAAAAGAAAAGAGAAGAGAAAAAAAGAAAAAAAGGAAAAAAAAGAAGAAAAAGAAAGCAAAGAAGAAAAAAGAAATAAATAAAAATAAATAAAATAAAGGGTGGGGGTAGCCTTAGTGAAAATCCGAAAGGGCGCTAAGGTCGGGTTTTATGTTGAAAAGTGAGCTTGGAATGGAATGGCTGGTGACTCAGTTCATTCGAATTTGTCTTCAAACTTTGTGGTTCTGTTGCCAACATTGAACTCCGAAAGAGCGATATCCAAAGGGTCAAACGTGGTATTTTGTTTGAGATCAGAGTACTTTGGTATTCTCAAGAGTAAAATTGTTGAATTTACAGGTTCAGTTTCTCAAAAATTAATTTTCTTTCAATAAAAACAAATGATTTTTTTTTCAGGTTACTGAAATTCTCATCATTACGGTTGTAAATAAAATATTCTTGCATTTATTTCATGGTTTCATTTATTTCTTCAAGTTTATCAAATGACATCCCTGTGATTTATTGAATTTACCTGGGTACCAAGTGTCTTATTAGCATTAGAAGTTAAGAAGATGTGATGTAATTCGAGGAACGAAGTTGAGTCGGGAATTTATCAAATGGCAACCTCTGTGATTGACTAGATACCAAGGGTCTTGTTAATATTGAAAGTTGAGGAAATTTGACACAGTTCGCAGAGTAAAGTTAAATTTTCACTACATCGGGGGAAGAACATCCAAATACTAATGTTTACACATTTCTTGAAGGCAGGATTAATCAAGATGGTGGTGGCATTATCTATCATTATGAGTATTTCTCTTTTGCAGATCCAACGGTCCAATAGCATCATACTGGGGCAAATTTTTTTTGGAAGAAGAAATCATATGTCTTTATTTTCAAAATTCTACAAAAAGGCACTTTGCAAAAATCTTTTCGATTTTTCGGCAGGATCGGGTTTTATCCCGCTGACCGTTTATACCTCATTGGGATCAGGTTTTATCCCACCAACCTCGGCAGGACCGGGTTTTATCCCGCTGACCGTTTACACCTCGTTGGGATCGGGGTTTTATCCCACCAACCTCGGCAGGATCGGGTTTTATCCCGCTGACCATTCATATCTCGTTGGGATCGGGTTTTATCCCACCAAAACTAGGCAAGACCGGGTTTTATCCCGCAGACCGCTTTTATTTGTTGGATCTGGATTTTATTCTACCAACAACTTTCATTTTCTAGATTTCAATTTTTCAAATTAATTAGATTCATCTATTTGCCTTAGTTATAGTTGAACTGGACAGATAAATAATTTGGTGTCTACGTCTTTGTCTCGAGTTCGTCGAAACTCAAACAAAGAGGGGCAAGCTGTAGACACCAAAAATTTCACCATCATTTTATTTATTTTTATTTATTTATTTTATTCGGTATTTATTTTATTTTTCTTCATTTTTTATTTCTATTTTTGTTCATTTTTGTTAAATTTTATTTATTCTTGTTTCAGTTCTATTTCTTGAAAAAAAATTATTAATATTATTAGAAAAACAGGAAAAGAAAAGAAAAGTCATCAAAATCAATTTTGGAAAAAAAAAGAAAAAAAAATCCCCACGCGCGCGTCTTCTTCTTTGCTGAAGCCGTGAACCAGAAACATTACTAGACTTGCAAGCTGGCATTTTGGGAGCATTTTTTTGACACAGTTGGTTTTCCTCTAAGCTCCAGTACAAGGACACCTCATCCATTTAGACTTGATCAAGAAACTTCTGGAATGGAGGCCATCAAATGGCTTACGAATCTGCTAGCAAGACAAGGGTTCATCTGCACCCTTGAAAATAGGTTTTGGCAACATTGCTCCATATCTATAGAATAGAAAGGCAAAGAAAGAAAGGAGGAAGGTCAAGAAATAGAGTAGAAGGGGTGGCGGCTAGGGTTGGAGGAAAAAAGAGTAACGGGAGAGTGAGAGATAGAGTGAGAGGGAGACCGAGAGGAGAAAGAGAGGCAGAGAGAGCTACGGGTTTGGAAAGAAAAAAAACCCAGAAACTAAGGAGGAAACCAGGAGCTTCGGGGGCTGGAAAACAGAAAAGAAAAAGGGTTTATAGGATAGAGAGAACAAAGAGATTTGCGAGGGCGAAAGGAAGAAAAACAGAAAAGAAAAGGAAAGAGGGAGCTTTGGAAGAGACTGAGAGAGTGAGATAGAGAGTAAGGAGGAGGAAGAGAGGAATCTGGTGCCATTCTTCAAGAGACAAAGTAGCAACTGGAACTGCCGTGCCTCACCGAAGCTTTCACCATTTCACTCCACCATCATCACCCGCAAGCTTCACCGAGAGAGAGAGCACTGTAAGTTAACCTTTTCCTTTAGATTTCGGTTCAGATTTTTGAAGCTTTCGAAGATGAATTCCGTGACTTTGCTTATGGCAATCTTCTTGTTGGTTATCCATGATTTTGGGGTATACGTGCTTTACGGGTTGGTTGAACCGAAATCCTTTTTGTTTCTGAAAACCTGGAGGCTAGTCTCAACCTCCTTTGAGTAGGGAACCATTGAATTTTTTTATGCCCATTTTTCATTTGATAAACTAGGTTGTTAGGCAAGGAAACATGGGAAGGATTATCTTGGTACATCAGTAGAAAGTCTGGGGTTGGGTTCATGATTCACGGTTGGTTGCTCTACTTGCTTAACCAGTGTGATGTTTGCCGAGGTTGAACTTAAAAACACAGCAAAGCTTCACGGTTTTGCCTCCTTTTGCTGTTGACTGTGCTTGTTTAGTGTTTGGTTATATAGGTCGCACGATTTTCATTAGTTTGGGGACTGGTTTGTGCAATCTGTGAATCTGATAGAGTAAACATAAAAGAGTTGCAAAATTTTTCAGATTTCGCATGACTTTTTTTAGTTGTTTTCCTTGCTCTCTTTGCCTGAATTCTCTCTGTTGGGTTTGCCAAAGATAGACAACCCTGCTTGGGTTATGTTAAAATTGATGATTTTGGGATTTATGTGAGTTTGGTTGATAAACAATGAGTTTTGTTGGATTTTTTTGTACAAAATCGGCATGGGTTTGAGCTGCAAATTTCCAGCAGAAAAATTGCAGAAGGAAACCTTTGAATGAATTCGGAACTTGCCAGTTTTCTCATGTTAGATTCCCTTGGTTCGCATGTTTAATCTAGTGTTTCATGATGGTTTTCTGGAAACTAATGAATGTGGTTTCAAAGCTATGTTCGAAATCATTGTAAGCTCCCTGGGTTGCTAATAAGTTTGTAAAGTTGCAGAGAAACTCTTGCTGCACTTTATTTCTTTCTTTTGCTGTTATTTCTTTTACCCCTGGCAGTCATCAATTCAGATTTTCTACCTTAATCCTGCAATAAAAGTGTTGTATTTGACTTGGTTGATGATTGGGGGTTGCGTCTTGTGGTTGTTTTGATTTAAAGTTGATGTTTGTTGGTGATGTATTTGGTTGATAATGAAACGCAGCATGTTGTAGAGGAAAGGAAACCAGAAATGAGAAAAATGCTTCTTCGAAGCTCACGCATGGAATTTTTCCAAATTTGCACTTTAACCCCTGATTTTTCGACCAATGCTATTATGGCCCAACTAATTGGACAAACTTAATCAATTTGTCCCCTTAACATGCCATTTTTTCTTTAATATGTCTTAACATGATTTTTGGATAGATTTTTTATGAGTTTTAGGATGAATTTGAAGGTTTAATAACTTTTTCTAGACTTATAGTTTTGATTTGAATTTTTAGTGGAATTTTGGGAAATTTTGTCGTTTAATTATAGAAAGTAGGCTTTTATTCGTTTTTAGTGAATTTTAGCATTTGGCTTTGGTAGGTTTCATCTTAAGCCATTAATTTTAATTTGTTTTGATTTAAACCCTTAATTTTTATAATAATAATGATTTGACCGCTCAAACTTTTTTAATTCTTTCAATTGGATCTTTGTTTGTTTTAATTTATTGAATATGGATTGTTTATTTTTATTTGAATGCTTTGATTGATTCAATTTTGTGTTTATTAGCATTTTTGTGATAATTTGTTAATTAAAGTGATGCCTTGACCATTTTATTGTTTTGGAGGGTAAATAAGTAATTTCGTTTCACAAGGTCACCAATTCAAGAGAGGTACACTCTACTCCTTTATTTTGATTTTATTTGACCGTATGTGCTCCTATGTGATCTTATGTGTGATATTGCATGCTTTTTGAATATTTTATTTTATTTATTTATTTATTTATTTATTTATTTAGTCACATTATTTGTTTTAATTTAGTATATTTATTTTTATTTAATCTTTGATTATTTAAGGTGCATTTAAATGCCAAAATGTAATAGTTAGGTATTTATTTTATTATTTCATTTATTCCTTCCCTTTTTAGATTGTAGTTAGGGCCCCAAGTGTAATAGTTAGGGATTTATTTGCTTGGTGTGTTTTGCATGCTTATGTGTTACGTGTTACTCGCATTCTTAGGGTCTTGCATCTAGATATCATGATTATGTGTTACGTGTTTATGTGATCTTATGTTTTTACTTGCTTTATTATGTTTTATATGATTAGTTTAGTTATAATCAATGTGTTACGTCACCACACTAGTCCAACGCTAGTTATGGCTCCTTTCTCGACTCCACACTAGTCCAATGCTAGTTGTGGTCTCTTTTTCCGATTTCTCACTAGTCCAATGCTAGTGAGAAATTAGAGACATGGGTTAGTCCAATGCTAGACCCTTAGGAACCGTTTGCAAGTTAGATCATACCTGTGTGACAATCACTTCACTCTCATGCATATTTTCTACTTTTTAGGGTTTTTTACCATTTTTGCATGACATTTCCCTTGTATACACATCCCTTATCCCATATTTCCCTCTATATAACCCCATATGTGAGACATGACATTAGACTTGCATTTCATATAAGAAAATTAGAGATAGGTTAGTACATTTGCTTGATTAGATTAGGAAATACCCCTCGAATATGGGATATGGACGAGTTTGGCTTTCTAACCTTAGCACGCTCGTATTCCCTCTATAAAAAGGGGAAATCTAGTCACGAGTATTAGTCCCCCCGCACCCGTTATGATGCATTCCTCTAGGTCATGTATATTTGTATAATTATTATTTTCTTTTCTTTTCTTAGAGTCTCATATTTTGCACATTCATGACCTCTTCAAATAATTACTTTTGGGCATCGTAATTAATGCGATTTGCACCAACTAAAATTCGAAGAGACATGTTGAGCCCGATACATTAGGTCTAGGGTTTGCACTCATATAGTACGTCCAACCCTAGAGACATGTTGATCGGATTCATTAGGTATTGTAAGTGCCTACCCTAGAGGATTGCATTTTCATGCTAGGCCAACCCTTGGCACAAAAGGGCTCTCCAATAGGACATGCATCCGAATTACTTTAATTTTTACTAACTCGGGTCTTTTTTTTCTTTTTGACAACAGTTAATCAAGAAAGGCATCTAAATAGGGTTTTTCCTCAATTTTTAGGTAACTACAAACATAGCTACACGAAAAAGCCCCATCATTACCCGATCGCGTAGCCGAGCTTCAAGAACTAGTGTAAACATGAGTACGCACCCAGAGTCCTCCGATAGGCCTGCGACGACGCCATCAGCTGACCTGGCAAACTTGGGAGCTCAACTGAGCGAAGTTTTGAACAAGTTCAATGAGCTGAGCATGGAAATGACGGCACAAAGGCGTGTGATTGATCAGCTAGTCACTGGTAGTAGCGGTGGTGTCCAACATGAGCCCTTACCTCCCAATCAAAACTGAACCAATACTTTTGCCATACACTCAAACCTCCTTGGCTTCACACATTACAAATCCACCTGAGGAAACTTTCACTTATCCCACTCATGGCCTACCACATACCTACGCACCTAACATTAAAATCAATCCTTCTCACCCTCAAATTCCTCTAAATTACCCACCTGCCAATCTGAACATGCCACTTGAATCTCAAGTACCATATTACTATTCCACCGCTAAACTATTCACATTAGACACCGCTGCCCAAGGGAAAATTGAAGCTGGGAAATCCTCCGCACCAATCGACAAGAATCTGTTAAAGAGGTTGGACCGATTTGACGAATTCATAAGGAAGAATCAAGGCTTGGGCAAACAAGGCGGTTTGGACTATAACAAGTTGTGCCTGTTTCCTGATATGCAACTGCCTATGGGTTTTAAAGCACCCAAGTTTAGCAAGTATGACGGAACGGGCAACCCTAAAATGCATCTTCGAATGTTAGCCAATAAATTCGGAAAGCCAATCGACGATGAGAATCTGCCAGTTAGGTTGTTCCTTGAGAGTTTAGAAGGCGATGCACTGGATTGGTATTCCAATTTGAAGCCTGATGAGATGAGGACCTGGATAGAGTTGTCAACCGCTTTTGTAAGGCACTACAAATACAATTGCGAGTTTGCTCCAACAAGGACCACACTGGAAGGGAATAAAAGAAAGCCATTTGAGGATCACAAGACATATGCAAAGCGATAGAGGAAATTGGCTGCCAAGGTGGAACCTCCTATGACCGAAGATGAAATTGTTCGAATATTTATCAAAACTCATGACCCGCCCTATTTTGAGGAAATTTTTTACATGACTGGATGCTCTTTTGCAGAAATTGTTAATAAATTGGAAGAATATGATGAGTTCGTGAGAGCAGGAAAGATTGTTAATGTGTCAGCTCTAAAATCACAATTGGAAGCGATGCAAAATCAAGGCAGTAGTAGCAAGAAATCTCTGTTCAATAAGAGAGAAGAGGAGGCTTCATTTGTCTGGAATCAAGACCCTTCTTTCCGACCTAGATACCAACAACACCCCACTTATCCGTCCCATTACCCATACCAACCACGCCATCGACCTATTTATCATACCACTATTAACTATCCTCAACCCCGACCAAATTATCCAAATACAATCACAACACCGTTTCATATTCCCCCACCTAATTTTCAGATTAGATCTCGCCTTCCTTATAACCCAAGACCCACTTCACCCGCCAACCAGAACTACAACTATCAACAAACCAATGACACCCGAAACCCAGCCCGATATAGAACTTTTACCAATCTAGGTCGGCCCCTTGATCAATTATATGAACAGCTCAAGGGAAAATTGGTACAATAGCTCCTAAAGTCTATACTAAAGGAGTTCCCCCTGGTTATGATCCCCAATCTTTTTGTACTTATCATTCTGGAGCTCCTGGACATTCTACTGCCAATTGTTGGGTACTTAAACATAAAATCCAAGACATGATTGAGGCCGGAGACATAATTTTGAGAAGGAGAGAAGAACAAGGACCAAGTGTTAGCAAAAACCCTCTTCCTGCACACAAAGATATTGTAGGGGCCATTACTACTGATGAGAAGTTTGAGTAGCTTACCAAATACACTGTGGGGGAGAATGAAGAAATCAAAATAGTCCAGAAGCCTTTTGTACTCGAAGGAGCCATTTAAAACTGGACTGCAAATCACATTCCCTCCCGAAGGGAGTTTTGGTAAATCTAGGGGATTGTCTTTGGTTGTGACTTATGAAAGAAATCATTCGTATTATTCATCTTTTGCATTTTCGTTTTGTAAATAGTTTTCACTCAAATGTCTTTTCAATACAAATTTTATGTTAAATAACGTATCTTTTGGTTAAATAGCATATTATGACGTTTTGTCCTTCATTTGAAATTCAATAAAATGTACAGTTTTATATACTGTGTTACTTACGCATTCTTTTCAGATGGCCAAGAATAAAATCTTCTGACCCTTTGGATATCACTGTTCTGAAATTTGATGGCAGTCATCTTGAGATCTCACGAATGTGAATTTGAATTTCAAAATAAGAGGAGTATCGATGAGACATCCGAAAATTGTTTCAAAGAGACCCGAATGGTATAAAGAAAAACTCAAGTTGAGTTGGGATCAAGATTAAGGAAATAAAGTCAGTGGTCACTTGATAAGAAGCAGCTAAATGCCATTTGTCATGGTCAGTGCTATTGAAAGAGAATGGCTCGTGCTTACAACAAAAAGGTCAAACCACGACTACTCATAGAAGGAGATAAAGTCTTGAAACGAATTTGCCAATGCAAGAAGAGGCTAAGGGCAAGTTTGTACTAAATTGGCAGGGCCCTTTTATCGTCAAGAAGGTATTGCCTGGTAGAGCACTCGTTCTCACAGAAATGGATGGACAAATTTTTTTTTCCTCAGCCAATCATTTTAGATATGTGTAAGAAATTCTTTATCTGATAAATGAAAGTTTCTTTTTAGGGTTAATGCGAAGAATGGAATGAAAGTCAGGCCCTCTTCCTTTCCCATTGAGACATTTTATTCCTAGTTATCCCTTTTGAACTTTCAGAATAAATCATTTCGTTTGGAAACCCCTGAGAATCGCAAACCCCACACTGGGGCAAATTTAGTTTCGGAAAAGAAAAAGAGAGGAAAACCCCACACTGGGGCAAATTCAATTTTTGGAGGAAAGCCGAAAGAAAAGGAAATGAGCAAAAGAAAACCTCAGTTAAAAATAAATTGGGCCAAATTGTGAACATTTCAAAAGATGAATGGAATGGCAGAAGGCCGAAAGAAAGGAAATGAAAGAAAAGAGAACCTCAGTTAAGAATATATTGGGGCAAATTTTGATTTAACCCTAAAATAGGGTTGATGCAACAATGCGATCTCAGATCATTTAAACCACTTTTGAAATCCGCTTTCAAGCCTTAACTTTCTAAGCACCCCACCTGACCCCATTACAAAAGCCGAAAGTCCTGACTTCTGTTCTTTGCAATATCTCTGTCAAGAAATTTGCTAATTAATTCGAAAATAATGTTCATATACTGATGCCAGGAAATTTTTTAGATGTATTTCTGAATTGATTAGGTGTGAGGTTGACACTGCTCATTATGTGAAAACCCGCAAGGACGCCTTTAAAAGAAAAAAAGGAAAAAAAAAAGAGAAAAAGAAAATCAAGAAGGAAAATAAGGGAAAAAGAGAAAGAAAAAAAACCAAAAGGATGGAGGGTAATCTTGGTGAAAACCCGAAATGACGCTAAGGTAGGGTTGCAAAAGAAAGCAAAGGTGACTCAGTTCATTGGGATTCCTTTTCACATTATGGTTTTTCTTCTGGCATTGAACTCCGGAGGGATGATATCCAAAAGGGTCAAATGTGGCATTTTGGTCGAGAGTCAAAGTGTTTTGGTTCATCAAATGTACTTTTGAGTGTACAGGTTCTTTTCTCTAAAGTCAATTTTGCTTTCAATAAAGGTAAATGATTATTTTTATGTTACAAAAATTTTCATCTTTGTGTGAATAGAATATTTTTCTATATATTGCACAGTTTCATTCATCTTGGCTGGGTTTATCGAATGGCAATCCCTGTTATTTATTGAAAATATATGGATACCAAATGTCACATCTGATTAAGCATTGAAAGTTAAGAAAGTTGATGTAGTTCACAGGGCAAGGCAAAGTTGAGTTCTTGCTACAAAGAAGAGCGTGCAAAAGACTCATGTTTACACATTTCTTGAAAGCAGGATTGATCGGATGGTGGTGGCACTGTCTGGCATTCTAATTATTGCTGTTTTGCAGGTCCAAATGAAAAAAAAACACAAAACATCACGCTGGGGTAAATTTTTCTAAGTAAAGTTAGCTTCCTTTATTAGAATTTTCGAAATTTTACAAGAAAAGCATTTTGCAAAAATCTTTTCAATCTTCGGCAGGACGGGGTTTTATCCCGCTGACCGTTTATACCTCGTTGGGACCGGGTTTATCCCGCCAACCTCGACCGGACCGGGTTTTATCCCGTTGACCGTTTATATCATCGTTGGGATCGGGTTTTATCCCACCAATCTCGGCAGGACCGGGTTTTATCCCGTTGACCGTTCATATCTCGGCAGGACCGGATTTTATTCCGTTGACCGTTTATATCATCGTTGGGATCGCGTTTCATCCCACCTACCTCGCAGGACCGGATTTTATCCCGCTGACCGTTTTATGCTTACGTGTTTCACGGCAGAATAACGAAAGGTAACTATATTTGGTGTCTACGTCTTTGTCTCGAGTCTCTTCGAAACTCAAACAAAGAGGGGTAAGGTGTAGACACCAAAATTTCAAGTTTATTATTATTATTTATTCTTGCTTTTACTTGATTTGATTTGATTTGATTTGATTTAATTAAATTCACAAAGTGATAGTTAGTTGCATTGTTAATTATTTTGGTCGAATTAGGGACATTATTTTCCCTTTTAAAACATTTTGCATTAATTTTCCAAAGAAAAAGGAAAATCCTCATAAAAATTCAAAAATATGTTTTAATCCTCTTATATTCGATTTCTTAAAAATTTTACAATGTAACTTCAACTAGGAATTAATTTTTTCTGTTTACGTAAAATCATTAAAAAAAAGGTATGCCCATTTTCATGTTTGCGGCTAAGAGAACCAGAAGCAAAGACGCGGAGCTGGAACTGGATGCGATTTTGCTCTTCATCCATTCTGCCCCAAGATTTTCCAGTACAAGGACAGCTCACCTCAATGAGAATCATCAGGAAGCATCTAGAGAAGATGGATCAAACGGCTCCAAAAAAATGAACAATCCAACTTAAATCTCAACCTTAGTTCTAAGGATTTTTGATCCATTTGGCTCCATATAAAAGGCAAGAGAATGGCTTGAAAAGAGAGAAAGATACGGGAGAGATTGAGGGCTGGCGGCTAGGGTTGGAGAGGTAGAGTGAGAGATAGAGTGAGAGATAGAGATAAAGAGAGAGCAAAAAAGGAAGGCTACGGGCTGAACAAAAAGCGAGAGAGTAGAAGAGGGATGGCGGAACAAGGAACTAAGAGAGAAAAAGGAAAGGGACCTAGAACGGAAGCAAGGGAGAAAACAAGGAGAGGGTTTTCGGGGTTGGAGAGGGAAAAAAGAGGGAACCTAGGAAGAAAGGGAAGGTTTTTCGGCTGTAGAAAGAACGGGAGGTTGAAGGGGGCTACGGGAAAGAACCAAGGAAGGGAGGAAAACAAAAAACTAGAAAAAGAAAGGAGCTTTTGGAGAAGAAAAAGAGCTATCGGCTGAGGAGAAGGAAGAAAAAAACAAACGGGAAGAGCTTCGGGGGTTTGCTGAAAAAAGGGGGAGAAGGGATTTCGGGAGACTGGGAGCAAGAGAAAGAGAGACTGCCGAGGGTTTCTGGGCAAAGGAAGCTACGGGGAAAGGAACCGAGAGAAACCAGAAAAGACGAAGGAAAAATCAGAAAAGGAAAACAAGGGAAGAGAGGTTGCGGCTGAGAGGAAAAAGGAGAAAGAAACCAAGAAAGAGGGTTTCGTGGGGGCAGAGGGAGAAAGAAAAAGAAAGGAAAATTCAAATCTTCGTGGGAGCTAGGCTAGAGGAAAGGAAAAACCAGAAACGAGGGTATTTAGAGCTGAGGAAGAAAACTGAGAAGCAAGAAAAGAGGCTTTTGGATGAGCATGGGAGAGGGGGTTTTTGTCGGCTGAATGGAAGAGAGAACCAGGGAGACTGAAGAAAGAAAGAGAGAAAAAGAGCAAGAAAGGAAAAGGAAGGGGGGTGGTGAGATAGTCTTCGGCTGAGGAGAAGAGAAAACCAAGAGAAAGAGTAGCTGCGGGCAACAAGAACAGAGAAAACCAGAAAAGAGAGCTAGGGAAGATTAGGAAAAGAAAAACCAAAAGAGAGGGAGAAAGAAGGAGGGTTGCGGCTGACCAAGAAAGGAACGAAAGGGAGAAAAACGAGAGAGGAAAAAAGAAAAAACGCAGGGACTTCCTCTGCAAAACTCACAACAAGGCTGATTCTTCAACCTACTTTCGCAAGGATTTTCTCCCCTGATTCAGCTTCATTCGTGAAGCCATTGATTTCTACTCAATCTACAAAGTGAAAGGAACGATTTCTGTTCAGGCATCTTGAAGGAAAAACAACGGGAAGATCATCAAATCTGGCCACGAAGGAGCTGCTCTGCTTCTACTGCACCAGTTTCGACTTCGAACGAAAACGCAGCAAAAGCTCTTGCTTTTTTCCAGCAATTCAGGTGATTATTTTCGAACTCCTCCCACACCAAGTTACGCCCCTCTTGTCAGTATATGAAGATGGTTTTCCCGTTTACTGATTCAGAATCTTCTTATGAAATTTTCAAGTTATTATGTGAGCTTTTCCCCTTTCCTTGTATGAGCTGTTTTCCTTGGATTTTATTGGCTTTTGAGGTTGTGAACAAGTTGTTTTGTGGCCTGAAGTTAGCAGAGGATTGGGATGGTTGGGTAAATGAATGATTCTGTGGTTTGGGTAAATGAATGTTGACCTTGAGGTCTTCGTGTGAGTCACAAGAAATGGGTTTTCATCATTTCTTCTGTTATTGTAGGATTCTTTTTCCTCTTTCTGATGCTCTCAAGATTTTGTTCAGATTGTGCTATTTAAAATGGTTTCAGATGTCTGCTAGTTTCTTGAATTAATAAGCCCGTGAGCTTTGATTGAATGTGCATAGGAGTTTCTGTGTTGGATAAGTTGCAGAAAGCTTTTGAAGTTGCAAATCAACGAAGAAGAAGAAGCAAGCTTCAAGCTTGCATGAAAAATATTTTTCAAAAGTTACATTTTGACCCCTGGATTGTTGCTTAATGCTACTGTGGCCCAAAAAATTGAGAAAATTAATCAATTTTGTCCCTTTAACATGTTAATTTCTTTGGCATGCTTTAATATGATTTTTGGACAGATTATGTGTGAGTTTTAGGATGCAATTCAAGGTTTTACATTTTTGTATAGATTGATAATTTTTTATTTGGGTTTTATCAAAGATTTAAGATTTGGGTGATATTTTCATGGGCATTGATTTACTTTTGTGAATTGGGTGTGGGTAGGCCTTGTTTTGAGTCCTTAATTTTATTTTAATTTCGGAACCCTAATATTTGTAATAATAATGATTTGACCCCTCAAACTATAATAATAATTGGGTCCTTGTTTGTTTTAATTTGTTGAATATGGGCTGTTTTACTTTCATTTGAATGCTTTGATTGATTCAATCTCATGTTTATTTCCATTTCTTGTGATTATTTGTTAATTAAAGTGATGCCTTGACCATTTTATTGTTTTGGAGGGTAAATAAGTTATTATGTTTCACTAGATCACCAATTCAAGGGAGGTACACTCTAATCCTTTATTTTGATTTCATTTGACCCTATGTGCCCCTATGTGACTTTATGTGCATTTTTGCATGCTTTTTTTAAATATTTTTATTTCATTTAATTATTTATTCGCTTTATTTGTTTAATTTTGTATATTTATTTTTGTATATTTTCTTTTAATTATTTAAGAGGCATTTTAAATGCCCAATTGTAATAGTTTAGGGGTTTCAAGACATGTATTTAGATAGAATATGTAATAGTTAGGTATTTATTTGTTTTATTCCTTCCCCCCTTTTTTAGATTGTGGTTAGCGCCCCCAATGTAATAGTTAGGGCTTTATTTGCTTTGTGTGATTTGCATGCTTGTGTGTTTACGTGTTACTCGCTTTTTTAGGACTTTGCATCTAGATATCATGCTTATGTGCTATGTGTTTTATGTGATATTATGTGTTTAATTGCTTTCATTATGTCTTATATGATTTATTTTGATTATAATAAGCGCGTGGCGTCACCACACTAGTCAACGCTAGTTGTGGCCCTTTTTTTTCGATTTCTCACTAGTCCTACGCTAGTGAGAACTTATAAACATGGGCTAGTCCAACACTAGACCCTTAGGGACCATCCACGCGTTAGATCATGTTTGTATGACAAAACACCACATTTCATGCATTTTTTCTACCTTTTAGGATCCTTATCATTTTTGCATGATATTTTCCCTATGTATATCCCTTATCCCTATGTGTGAGACATGACATTAGATTTGCATTTCATTTAAGAAAATTAGAATTAGGTTAGGTCATTTGCTTGACTAGATAGGAAATACCCCTCGAATATGGGATATGAACGAGTGTGGCTTTCTAACATTATAGCACGCTCGTATTCCCTCTATTAAAGGGAAAATTAAAGTCACGAATATTAGTTCCGCGCACCCATTATGATGCATTCCCTTAGGTCATGTATATTGTATATTATTATTTTCTTTATTTCTTTTCTTCAAGTCTCATCTTTTGCAAATTTCGTGACCTCTTCAAAGAGTCACTTTTTGGACATCGAAATTAATGCGATTAGCACCAATCGAGCTTTGAAGAGACATATCGACCCTTCCGATAACCATTAGATCTAGGTTTGCATTCATATAGTGACATCCAAACGTGATAAATTTTTAGGTTAAAATAAAAAATTTTTTTGACTAAATCACGCAACTAGCCTTGGTTAGATTGAAAGGGTGCCTTGGATTTTATCCTTTGCGTTCCCTTTCTTCAAATGTGACTCTCGACCCCTTTTTCTCTTGATTTTCGTAGCCTTGGAGTCGTTTTAAAAAGGGATTTTTTCTACTTTTTCTTTAAAACTTCATTTTAGGTGACTTGGTACACCTTAACTCAATCCCAAGTGGGCGACTCCTATTTTTATTAAAAAACCCTTTTTAAACTATTATTTTTGGGTCAAAATCGTCGCACTTTTAAGTCCCATTTAGGCCCATTTTCTTTATTTATTTTCTAAAAAATCAAAAACTCCTTTTTCACTCAAAGTTAATCAAAACTCATTTCTCAAATAAAAATTAATCAAGATACATTTTCTTTATTTTCTAAAATTAAAAACTCATTTTTACTCAAAATAAATCCAAAAATTCATTTTTACAAACCCGTAATTTTATCCATATATTTTTTTTTAAAAAAATGGGGCCCGACAGAGGTAACCACCATCTCTTCAAATCTTTCCATTTTCTTCAAGAATAAATTCTTAGATTGCATGGGTTTACAACCCTAAGCAAGAAATAGGTAGAGGACTTGAGGAAAATTATTTATCTTGCTTTAATCACTAGGCTAGCGGTCTTGAGGTGGATTATAGGTAGCTGACTTGAGGTGTAATCAGTTGATTGTGGTTGTTTATGTGTTATTTGAGATGAATACGGTTAGAAAGTGAAGGAAAAATCGAGGACAAGTTGTGCATGAGAGCTGGCCGAAACTGTCCTGTGGTTTATCTTGCTTGTATTTTCGAATTTTTGTTGGTTTGTTTGGCTGTGAAATTGAGTTATATATGTTGTTATTGTGGGTACATAGTGTCTACCAAAAATTGTTTCAATTGGTTGCTCAAAACTAGAGTTTCGAAATTGAAAGAAATCTGGGAAATGGTAATCTGGGCAACCGAACAATACCTCTTTGTTTGAACATATCTCTCTGTATACAAGTCAAAATTGAGTGCCATTAGTGGAATTCAAAACTAGACATTCATAACTATTCCAACGGTATAAAAATCACCCGCTATTTCATTTTGAGTCATCCGTAGTGATCGGCAAAGTTCTGTTGTTCTGTTGTGAACTGTTTGTCCGAGAGAAATGGAGAAGCGGCATCTTGTGGCTCGAATTTCTCTCACTTGTGAACTGATTTTGGAAACGACTCTTTGTGATAAAACGTATAATTTTGAACCTAATTTCCAACACCACCAAACATTCCCAATTTGAACTTGTATTGAGTGAGATGTGGTCTGATTTCGAAAGTGCAACAAAGCTGGGAAACTGGAAAGCTTTCCCTTCTTGCTGGCCGAATGGTCAGAGTTGTTTTGGGATGTTTTGTTTCGAAAAATTTTGATGTCAATTTGCTTATTAATTTTATAGAACCTTGGTTTCAAAAAATGGATCGAATTGGGGCTGATTTCATTGTGCAAAACGTTTGGAAAAGAAAGAAAAGCATGAGGGCAGATTGACCTTGAAACATTTTTTGAACTTTGGTAGTTTTGTTAACTACCTTCCCACGTGAGGTTTTGCTTGAAATTTGATAGAGAGGTATTCCATATATGGAAGTTTAAGTGTACCAAATTTGGTGTAATTTCAATACCATTCGATCCCCTAATAACACCCCAAAGATTGCTTTTCAAATCCGGGAAATTTCCGATCAGCGTACAAAATTCAACCAACTTGAAGCTACTATATCTTGACGCTCAAAATTACGAATCTAGTTCCGTTGGTCATGTTTAGAAAGCTTGTTTGTAACTCTTATTGTGACAGCCCCACCTTCCCCTAAGGCGAACCAAAGGGTTCGGCGGACCGCCTGCCTAGCTCTCGCCAGGACTCGTTCACTCACAAAAAAAATAAAATAAGAAAAGCCTCGAGAATAAGCGGAAAACAATACCCAAACTTGAAACCATATAAATACATCATCTCAATCTCAATCACAAGTACAGTCCCAAATGTATACCAAAGCTCTGATTTCACAATACAGTCCACTTTATCCAAGCACTAGAGCGGAAATAAAAGTCAAAACAAAACAATTCAAAACAAAACTAGGCTATTCTATTCTATACAGATCTCTCGCCCATACTTGCAACCCCTGTAAGGAAAACACAAAAGGCGTGGTATGAGCTAAAGCCCAGCGAGATTCTATATACTCAAACAAATAATTAGGCAAGGACGTTTTATCAGCAATTAGCAAGTAATTTAGAAAACATTTACAAAATGAAAGCGATAGTAACACATTCATTAAAAGGATACATGCTCACGAGGAGCTATTCGTTCGTTCGTTCATTCATTCGCCTAATAATTTTCCTTATTTCTCCGATCATTAAAATATTGTTTTGTAAGTGAAAACTCCTTCATTTCCTTGTCGTTCGTTCATTCATTTCGTTCCCCAATCTTCCGCCAACTTCGTGGTCATACTCGAGTATACCAAACATTCACCCAGGGTCACTAATCGCCCGACGAGTCCGCTTCTGGCTCGAGTCGACCAGTAACAAAGGGGCAAGGGCCCAGTTCAGCCAGAAGGCTTACATTCATGCACAAGTAACATTTAATCATTCAATCATTGAAAGTTCACGTTCATTTAGGTCGAGTGCGATAAAGTACACACTCGCCTAGCAAAAATCATTTTGGAAACATAACATACCTCAATCACGTATTAAAGCAACAATCCAAATTAGTCACAATAGTTCACATAGTCATTAGAAACAAAGCGTATATAGAACACTCACCTAAACAAGCAAAATAACGTCCAAAGTATTCCTTCCGGATAACACCTTAGTCACCAAGAAACCCTAAAATAATCATGAGAAAGTATTATGGTTTAACCATCAAAATGTTTGATTTATCAAAAAAAATCCGAATAACTAATAGTACAATGTATAAGTATGATTTTGGAAATAAAAAGAGTGCATTTAGTCCAAAATCCATGAGTAAAATAGTTGTAAAACTTGTGTCTGCCCTTAAAATTTGAAATCGCCATTTGAGTGCAAATTTGGGCAGCACGCCCTTTGTGTTTACCAAATTTCCAGCCATTTATGGCTTCATTATTTTCCTCAATCAGCCCCCAAAATCACATACAAATAATCTCATTACAATAGCCATTAAAAAGGCTAAAGTCATTCAATTACCAAAACCAAACTAGAAAGGGATCGGGATTAAGGTTTAAGACAAGGAAACAAAATGACAGGTTTGACATCGTTTAGCGTATTGGTCACAACCGAAGCTACACCTATCGGATTGAGGTAAACTTTATACCGTTTCGAAGCTAAGACATAGCTCTACAATTCTTATGAAGACACCGCAACCCCGTTCTCAACATAACCTAGTCCAATTTACCCAAACAGACCCAGATATTCCAGTTCAAAGTTCACTGTGAAATTCAACTAGCAGTCCTGATTTATTCAGTCATATCTCAGCACACACAACTCCGATTCAGTTGATTCCAAAGCCCTTCGAAAGCTAAGATACAAGGCTACAATTGTTAAGAAGGCATCAAAAGCTAATTCATTCATCTTCCCAGCCAAAAGAGCCAATTACAGATGCTGATTATCATTCTCGGACAGAAACAGGGAAGCAGGGGGTAAAATAGTCATTTCACAGGATACAGTGCTCCGATTGAGCTGAAATTTTACAGGCTTAATCTACATTCAATTCTCTACCACTGTCATGTTTTGAGCTAAGTCCAATTCAGCCTCCATAATGGCCGAATAACACTGGTCAGACAGGGCAGAAAAATTCACTATAAACTAAAATCCACATATCACTACTCATAACCAAGAAATAATGCACAAAACCCCCAAAGTGGCAACCACAAGCCACTAATTTGCAACTATTGGAACCAAAGAATGATGTTCTTAGCAATTTACCTTAGAACCTCAAAGAAAGTGGTAGCTTAGCCTTTCTTTCTCCAAATCAACTCCACCAAAGCCTTTAATCCTCCTTAGTTAGCACTCCTATGGAAGGGTTTGCGATTTGATCGGTTGGAACTCAAGATTTGACCAAGGTTGGAGCTAGAAATTGAAGAAGCTCTCTCTTGTTTTTCTCCTCCAAAGGGCCAGCCAAGAGCAAGGAAAAATGGGATGAAATTGGTCAAAATTTGGTTTTAGTAAAGGTGAAAAAGTTAGGCAAGTCTTCCTCCAATCGGAACGCGACACGTTGGCGTCCTTTAGGTTTTAAGCTTATCTTTCTCTCTTCCAATGGTTAGTCTACCTAATTAACCTCTAATCATCTCCTAGCACCTTGGAAAATAATGTCACTTAATACTTCATCACTTAATCGGCAAAATTATATCGCACTAGCGGGCCCCACATCGAACAAATGCACTTCAAGTTACGTATACTAACTTATACTAGGAAAATGATTTAAAAATTGTACTTACTTGTAAAATGTACAAAACATTTAATATTTTCAAAGGATAGGATAAAATATAGGCAAAGAAATAAAATAATACTTGAAAATGTGAAAATTTTCGGGTTCTCACACTTATTGTGCTATGAATTTCAAGGGCCGATTCACTTTCTGTGAATTATACCGAATTTCCAAAGATTGCTGAAAATCAAGACTGGATCAAACCTGTCTTCTTGGAATTGAGACTTTGGGCTGAAAAATGAATGATTTCCATTTAGAATCTTGGAAAAGTATTTTCTAGGAACGTTTAGTACTTCGAACCTAGTTTCCAACGGTATAGATTTTTCCATTTTTGGCGTACCAAACTCAAGATTTTGATTTTTCAAAGATTGTTGCGCAAAACGGAAATTTTCCGATTTTCTTAAGAAATGATTTTTGAGAACTAGTTACTCTTTCTTGATATTGATAAACTGTTTTAAATTCGATTTCATGGTAGAGGCTAGTTTCTCTTGGGATTTTTAAATTCCCACTTTTTGAACCTCGATTTTCGAGTGATTAAGGTTCTCTTTCATGACATTGTTTTAGTATTGCAAGTGTACATTCTTCCTTGATAGCAAGGGTTTTGTAAGTAATACTGAGTGTAGTCAATTATTATTTGCTCAGGCGCTCAAGGGGATCTTCAAGAGAATCTCGAAGCGGGACGCCTGAAGACTTATTTGCTCACTTACCCACTTTTGACTTGGTGAGTGCCAAGTGTATGAAGTGTTGCTACGTGCTTAGTTGTTCTCATTAATTGAGTATTTTGAAAGTGTCAAGTCGAGTGTGTACTTTACCGCACTCGTTCTCTTTTAAGTGAATTATATTTGAATTGTATGAAGTGAATTTGCTAAGTGAATAAAGTGAAGTGCTTGGAAATTATACTATGTTTGAATCAATGTCGATTGGAGTGAATCTCCTCGACTTATATTTATAATAGTGGGGGACGCCCAAACTCATCGGCCGACCTTGCGACTTGAGGCCGGCATGGGTTTGCTCGTGAAGCTTGGTGAGCCATGAGAAAATTTTATAAGCTTGATCTATTGGAGAGATCTCGCTTGGCATACTCGAGTAGTATTGTCTTATATAAAAGAAGTGCGGCCCGGAGCAGGGCGTGTAACGGTTGAACGGGGGAAGAGTAAGTGAAATTCTACGGATTTAATATCCACCCGGCTGACGGCCAGTGTCATCATGGGGGAGTATTTGATCGAGCCTTGGCAAAGCAAGTGGAATCTAGCTCCTGAGAGCTCCTGTATCCTTATTGATTGTGTGTTATTATTATTTATGGAATTACTTGAACTTTCTTGTTTTAATTCTCGTGCAAATGCCCATGATTATGTGAACTATGTGTTTTTATGCTTTCTTCGCCTCACTTGAGCGTCCGCTCACCCCATTAGCTTGTTTTCCTTAACAGGAGTTTGGAATGGAAAGAATTTCGGAGAAGCCGTCTTATTACTTTTGATTAGTATTTTGGGATGTAATTGATTAGCCGACATCTAGTGATTGTATTTTGGGGGAAAGTGATATACTTTTGAGAACTTGTGTTGAAAGATTTGAATATTTATTTAAGGAAGCGACTTTTCTTTCGTTTCGACTTTTATTATTTGGTAGTTACCCTTAAGTTTGAATTGAATTGTATCGAGTCCTGGCGAGAGTGGGCAGGCGTTCCGCGGATACCCTTGGGTTCGCCCCTTGAGAGAAGTGGGCGCGTCACACAATTCCTATACGAAATCCAATCTGCCCAAACTGCAACCTGGGTTCTCGCTCATCTAATGGATTCGTATCTATCCATGAAACCTGCGTTTTTGCTCTTACTAAAATGATTAAAATTGCATTTGGTTTGAGTAGAACTGGATTTCCTCTAGTTGTGCATGGTTGCTGCTGTTACTGTTTCTTCCTTCTCCCTTCCCATTTATTTTTTTCCAAGAATCTGCTCCTTTCTCTGTGAGTTGGGTAACTTAGTTGATGTTTTTTGGTTATTATGCTAGAGGGTTGGGATGATTTTTTCTCGTTTTAAAATGGTACGTTGTAATTTCCTCCTTGTTCTTTGTTCTGTAAGGAGACGTGAATGATGGGAATAAACGAAGGCCGCCAGAATAAGAAAGTTTCTGCCAAGAGGATTGCATTTTTGTGATTGAATTTTTTACTTGTTTGGATGTTGATTGAGTGTGTTTGTTGCTCCAAATCAAAAGCTAGATGTTTGGGTTGAAACTTCTAGTTGTGTTTAACAAAGAGAACTTGTACCGTAAACCATGAAGTCAGCAGAAAAGAAACCAGAGAAGAAGAAGAGAAGCCTGTCGAAACATGCATGAAATATTTCCAAAAAATGTCACTTTAATCCCTCAATTTTTGTCTAATGCTACTATGGCCCAGAAAAATTTAAAAAATTAATCAATTTTGTTCCTTGTAAAATGTTATTTTTCTTTGGTATGTTGTAATATGATTTTTGAATAGCTTGTTTAGGGAATTTTTAGGATGAAATTTGAAGGTTTAATGATTTTTGATAGATTTATAGTTTTGATTGGGATTTTTAGTGAAATTTTGGGTAATTTTGTTGTTTAATTATAGCAAATGCATTTTCATTTATTTTGTGAATTTTAGTATTTAATTTTGGTAGGTTTCACCTTAAGCCCTTAATTTTATTTTATTTTTAATTTAAACCCTAATATTTGTGATAATAGTGATTTGACCCCTCAAGGTTCTTTAATTCTTTCAATTGAGTCCTCACTTTGTTTTAATTTGTTGAATTAGGGGTCGTTTACTTTCATTGAATGATTTGTTTGATTCAATTTCGTGTTTATTTTATTTCTTGTGATTATTTATTAATTAAAGTGATGCATTGACCTTTTTCTTTGTTTTTGGAGGGTAAATAAAGAAAATTTCATTAGGTCACCAATTCAAGGGAGGTATACTCTACACTTTATTTTGATTTCACTTGACCCTATGTGCTCCTATGTGACGTTACGTGTGTAATTGCATGCTTGTTTGAATGTTTTTATTATTCCATCCATTTATTTATTCATTTAATTTGTTTTCATTTTGTTATATTTATTTTAATTTAATTTTTAGTTATTTGAGAGACATTTAAATGCCAAATTGTAATAGTTAGGTTATTATTTCATTTCATTTCATTCTTTTACCCCTTTAGATTGTAGTTAGGGCTCCTAAATGTAATAGTTAGGTCTTTATTTGCTTTATTTGCTTTGTGTGTTTTTGGCATGCTTGTCTGTTTTCGTGTTACTCGCTTTCCTAGGGTCTTGCATCTAGATATTATGCTTATATGCTATGTGTTTCATGTGATATATGTGTTTACTCGCTTTTTGTGAGGGACTCATATTTTTATTCTTAAAATAGTTATTTTATTAATTATTTACCCTAGTATTAGTTAATATATTTTTAGTTGCACGTATTGCCCTTAAATTTCGCATTATCACGCGCGAGTCGAAAATTCGCATATTTCGCGTCGGAACGGCTAAGTGGAGATTTTGAGAATTAATACTAGACTACTAAGAGTGAATAATTATAGTGTAAAGGAAGTACCTTGGAGAATTAGTGCATGAGTGTATCAAACTCGTAGAGAAAATGGTGGTACGAAAACCCGCTTCGCGACAACTATTCAAAATTGACTTTTGCTAAACTTAATCCTACTTTTCCTCCAAGCCTCCAAGACAAGCCAAAACTATCACACACTCTCTTCTTTTACCTCTCCATTCGGCCGAACACACCCAAGAGGAAGGGAGAAAAAACTCCATGGTTCTAGCTTCATTTAACCCTAAAACTTCCGGTCAAATCGCAAACTACTTGGAGTAACAACTTCATCTTGGAGCAAGGAGCAATCGTGTGGTTTTTATTGAAATAATTGTTGGTGGAAAAAATATGGTTTCATCTAGCGTTTAGAGGTAACCTTCATCTCCTTAATCTTTCCAATTTCTTCAAGATTGAAGTTTAGTTTTCATGGTTTACAACCTAAGCAAGAAAATAGGTTAGAGGACTTGAGGAAACCATTTATTTCGCTTTAAAAACATAGGCTAGCGGTCTTGAGGAGGCTTGTAGGTAGCTGACTTGGAGGCTTGATTTTTTGGTTGTGGTTCTTTATGTAATACATAGCTTGATTACGGTTAGAAAGTGAAGAGAAATCGGAAGGAAAACTTGGAAAGGAAGCTGGCACGAAAATTCTTGGTCATGGTTGTTCTGTTTTATTTTTGAAATTTTGATGCTTGGTTGACTGTGAAATTGATGGGTATATGTTGATATTGTGTGTACAAAGTATCTTTTCAAAATCGTATCGATTGGTTCTGCAAAACTTGAGTTTTGGTGAAGGTTCGAATCTGGAAAACGTTATAACAGTGCACTCAGAAAGTACTTCTTTTGTCTGAACATAACTCTTGTACAAAATTCAAATATGAGTGCCATTGGCGGAATTCAAAACTAGACATTCATAGCTTTCCAACGGTATAAAAATCCCCTACTGGTTCGGTTTTGAGTGAACCGTAGCGAGTCGGCAAAGTTGGTTGTTCTGTTTTGACTGTTTATGCGAATGAAATTGGAAGCTGGCATATGGAAGGCTCGATTTTTGTCCCATTTGTGAAAGGATTAGCACTTGGAACCTAGTTCCAACGCCATAAACCATTTTCCAATTTGGAGTTGTACAGAGTCCGATATGGTTTGGTTTCGAAAATGCAACAAAGCTAGAAATTGGAAACTTTTCCCTTCCTTGTTAACCAAATGGTCAAATATGTTTTGGGAGGTTATATTTCCAAAATTTTTGTGTCAATTGCTTATTAAATGTCCTGGAACTTTTGGTTCCAAAAAATTTGAGCGAATTGCGGGCTGATTTTGTTGGACAAGACCTTTGAGAAAGAAGAGAACTACGGTTGGCAGATTAGCTTTGAAAATTTCCCAAATTTTGGTTGTTTCGTTAACTACCTTTCCGTGTGAATTTTTACCTAACATTTTATAGAGAAGTAGTCCTTATATGGAAGTTTAAGTTGTACCAAATTTGGTGTGATTTCAATACCATTTCGATACTCAAATAATGCCCCAAACATCGCTTTTCAAATTGCAAAATTCACTAATCAGATTACAAAAATCAACCGACTACAAACGATTATATCTTGTTGCTCAAAACTCCGAATTTAGTTCTGCTTGGTGTGTTTTGAAACTTTGTATGAAACTCTTATTGTGTTACAAATTTTCAAAGGCTGATTCACTTTCTATGAATTTTTCCGAATTTCCAAATATCGCCGAAAACCAAGGACTGGTTCTGTCTTACCTTCTTCAATCAGCAACTTTGAACTGAAATATGAAGGCTCTCCGTTTAGAATCTTGGAAAAGTGTCTTCTAGGAACTTTTAATATTTTGAATCTAGTTTCCAACGGTTTTGTAAATTTTTCCATTTGTGGACGTACCAAACTCAAGAATCCGATTTTACCAAATTTTATCGCGTAAAGCGGAAAATGTCCGATTTCGTAGGAAATGAGTTATTAAGAACTTTTCATTTCCTTTTGATATGGATAGATCGTTTTAAACTTGATTTCATGGAGATGCAAGTTCTCTTGTGACTTAAATCCTCACTTTTGAATCTCGATTTTTCGAGATATTAAGGCTCTTTTGAGACATGTCTCAGTATTACGCAAGTGTACATTATTCCTTGTTTGGCAAGGGTTTGTAAGTAATTGTGGGTGATAGTTAATTGCTATTTCTTCAGGCGCTCAAGGGATCTTGAAGAGAAGTCTCGGAGCCGACCACTAAAGACCTTATTTGCACTTACTCACTTATTTTGAATTGGTGAGTGTCAAGTGCATGAATTGTGAAATTACTTGAAGTGCTTTCTCATTGATTACATGATTTAGGAATTGTCGAGTCGAGTATGTACTTTATCGTACTCGTTCTCTTTTAATTGGTCATATAATTGATTGCTCATAATTGAATTGCATTATGGTTGATTAAATGTCGATTGGAGTGAATCTCCTCGACTTATAATTGTAATTGGGGGATGGCCCAATCTCAATTTGGCCGACCTTGGGACTCGAGCCAGCATGGGCTTGGTCGAGAAGCTCGGTGAACCATGAGATAAATCAAAAGTTTTGATCTATTAAGAGATCTCGCTTGGGCATACTCGTTGGAGTAGTGCCTTTTATAAAAGAAGTGCGGGGCCCGGAGCAGGGGGTGTAACGTTGAACAGGAGAGAAGAGTAAGTGGAGTTCTACGGACTTAATACCTACCCGGGTTTGACGGAGTGTCATTCCGGTGGAGGTATTTGATCGAGGTCTTGGCGAAGCAAGTGGAATCTAGCTCCTGAGAGCTCCTGCATCCTTATTGAATGTGTGTTATTATTATTTATGAATTATTTGAATTTCCTTGTTTTAATTCTCGTACAAATGTCATGGTTATGTGAACTATGTGTTTGCATGTTTTCTTGGCCTCACTGAGCGTCAGCTCACCCCATTAGTTGTTTTCCTTGACAGGAGTTCGGAATAAAAAGAATTTTGGGGAAAGCCGACTTGTTTACTTTTGATTAGAATTTTGGGATGTAATTGACTAGCAGACTCATAGTAGTTATATTTTGGGAAGGTTGATGTAATTTTGAGAACTTGTGGTGTAAGACATGAAAGTTTAATTTAAGGGAGAGACTTTTTCCTTATTTTGATCTTTATTTATGGGTTGTGTATCCTTAAGTTTGGAATTGACTTGTATCGAGTCCTGGCGAGAGTTGGGCAGGCGTTCCGCGATACCCTTGGATTCGCCCTTGGGAGAAGTGGGGGCGTCACAGTTGGTATCAGAGCGCTAGATTTAGAGATCTATATGGGGAATGTATTAGAGACCTTACCTTTGAGAATAGGAATGAGATAATTTAGTTATACCTTAAGATGATGTTTGAGCGAATTAGTGACTTTAAGTTCTAACCTAGAAATTTGTGGTTGTTTTGTAGAGATGGAGAACGGTAATGGAGGGCATGCTGCAATGGTAATGGGCATGCGAATGGTCACGTGGGGCTCTTAGGCCTATTCGATACAGAGTGCATGGAGGAGGAGCTCGTGTGTGTTACTCGCCTTCTTCGAGGATTCCCCGTTGTCCCTGTAGGGCGACGTACACTTACCCTAATGAGCTGGTATTATCCCTTGACGATGAGTGTCGGCAGTTGGTGAATACCAACAGAGCCTTACTTCAGGAGATCGAGGAATGGCGCTATGGTGGATACTCAGGGTGCTAGGATTATGGAGCTAGAGGGGAAGTAGTAGGCAGCTGGCTAGGGCTGAGGCCGCTCGTGATGAGTTTCAGAGGACTAGAGCTCGATTGACTAGGGTAGAAGAGGTCCGTGATCGGGTTGGGATCTTGGCTGACACCACTATGTTGATCGAGGAGGTCATAGATGCTGTTCAGAACCGGTTCCTGAGGCACTCCTGAGGAGGAGCCTTTCGAGAGGATCCGGAGGAGGACCAGAGGAGGGTCCCGCCTGACAGTCCTGCGAGAATTAGACTTGGAGTGATGACTCTTTTGACTTTTGTACTAGAATTAGTTGGGGTGACGCTTGTATAGCTCTTGACGTCTATTGCATGACTAATTGCACTTTTGTGGCACATGTGTGCTATATTTTTGTAAATGCCCCATGACTTGCTGATCATGTATGGATCTTTAATTGTTAATATATGCTAGTTGTTTTCAAATGCTTTCCGCATTGGCTTGTATTTTAAATATTTTCTGCGTAATTATTTTATTTCTTGCATTAGGCATAACTAGGATCATGGATGGACGAAGGAGCGGTAGAGGTCGAGGGCATGGGGCTGGCAAACCCAACCTCAAGGGGATGATCAAGGATCGGCAACTGGCCGACCAAGGACAAGGAAATGTAGAGGGTGATCAAGTGGCTACTGCCATCAACCGCATGACGGATATTTTAGAGCGATTAGCAGAGCGAGAAGGTCCAGGACTAATAACCAACTGGGGCTCAATAGAGGGATGATAGGGCTTTGGAGAGATTTTTGAAATTTGTCCGCCTAAATTTATTGGAGGACCTGATCCTGAGTTAGCGGAGAACTGGTTGGAGAGAATGACCAATATTTGCTGCCCTAACTATACTGAAGAGAGACGAGTGAACTTTGCTGCCTTTCAATTTGAGGGTGTAGCACGTGCTTGGTGGGATGTGATAAGGGAAAATGGGAAAGAGCGCAGACCCCTTGGATCTGGGAAAACTTTACCAGGGAGTTTAATGAGAAATTTCTTCCGCCCTTAATTCAAGAAAAAAGGAGGACGAATTTATAAAGTTGAGGCAGGGAGCTTTTAGTGTGGCTGAATATGAAGGAAAATTTACTAAACTTTCTAAGTATGCTCCGAAATTGTGATAATAGCGAAAAAGGATAAGACGTTTTGTACAAGGACTTAATGTGGAGATTCAGGAGGGGTTAGCAGCAGCCCAAATCTCTACATTTACTGAAGCCTTTGAGAAAGCACAGAGAGTTGAAAGTGCAAGGCTGCAAGTTAGGGACTTTCATGCTAAGAAAAGGAACACTCCTAGTTACTCTTCTGGACAAGCAAGTAAAAGTGCCCCACCTCCCAAGATGGGAAGAGAACGGAGAGTAAGGACTGCTGGAGTGCCAAGAGGGGCTTAGCAAGAGGAGGCCGTAATGGGCAAGGTCAAGCGAGAGGACACCTTTAGACAGGCCGTGACTCCTCATAGTTGTGGCTATTGTGGCAAGTCCAATCATTCGGAGAATGATTGTTGGAGAAATCGGGAAAGTGCTTGTACTGTGGCAGTACCGACACCAACTCTCAAGTTGTCCAACTAGTGCCGAAGGTAGGAGGTAGCATCAAACAGAAAAGTCAACCTCTAAACAGACTAGTGCTGGAGGGAGTCGACCAAGATGCCGGCTAGGATTTACGTTTGGACTATCAACAGATCCCTGACTCTACTGAGGTGGTTGAAGGTACGATCCCTATTTTTCACCGTTTAGCTAAGGTTTTAATTGATCCGGTGCGACACACTCTTTCGTGAACCCTAATTTATGAGTGGGATAGATGTGAAGCCAATTAAGTTACCTTATGATTTGGAGGTTAGAACGCCTACTGGGATCAAAGTTTAGTTGCTAACTTGGTATATAGGATTGTAGATATGGGTTGGAGAACGGAAATTATTGGCCGATTTGATGAGTTTAGCTATTAAGGGATATGTTGTCATCCTAGAATGGACTGGTTAGCTCGTTACCATGCTCAGTTGAATTGTAAGATAAAACGGTAAGCTGTGTATTCCGGGAGAGGCAACCCTAAAATTGGATGTAAGGGTAGACTAGTTCATCTGCTCTTATTTCAGGGATTCGAGCTAGAAAAATGTTGAGTAAGGGAGTTCAAGGATATTTGGCTTTTTTGTAAATACCCTAGTGATAAAGTGAGGTTGGAAGATATGCCCGTAGTTAAGGAGTATCCAGATGTTTTTCCTGAAGAACTAGAGTCTTTACCACCGGAAAGAGAGATAGCCTTTAAGATTGATGTGACTCCGGGTAGCACCTATCTCTAAGACGCCTTATAGAATGGCTCTGGCTGAATTGAAAGAGTTGAAATTGCAATTACAGGACCTTTTAGAGCGAGGCTTTATAAAAGAAAGTGATTCACCGTGGGGAGCTCCGGTGTTTTTATTAGTTAAAAAGAAAGATGGTAGCTTGAGGTTGTGTATAGATTACCGAGACTTGAATGACGTTACTATCAAGAATAAGTATCCCTTACCCACATTGATGAATTGTTTGATCAATTGCAAGGAGCGGTGGTATTTTCAAAGTTGATCTTAGGCAAGGTATTACCAATTGAGGATTTTGAAAAAAGATATACCTAAAATGCTTTTAACTCGAGGTACGGACACTTTGAGTTCGCAGTGATGCCATTTGGATTGACTAATGCACCTGCAACTTTTATGGATTTAATGCACCGAATCTTTAAGCCTTATTTGGATCAATTTGTAGTAGTGTTCATTGATGATATACTGGTGTATTCTAAAACACTGGAGGATCATGAGAAACATTAAGGATTGTTTTAAAACCTTGAGGGAGCATCAGTTGTACGCTAATTTTAGCAAATATGAATTCTAGTTGAAAGAAGTGACTTTCTTAGTCATATAATTTCCAAGAAGGAATTAAAGTGGACCCGCCAAAGTTGAAGTAGTTTCTAAATGGAAACAACGGAAAACCTACTGAAATTCGAAATTTTAGGATTAGCAGGGTATTATCGGAGGTTTATCAAAGATTTTTCTAATTGCGGATCCATGACTGAGTTGACTAAGAAAAGTGGAAAATTTATATGGAGCCCGAAGTGTGAAAGAGTTTTCAGGAATTAAAGAAACGTTTGACAAGGGCACCTTACCGAATGGAAAGGATAACTTTGTAGTATATACAGATGCTTCCAAAGAAGAATTGGGTGTGTATTAATGAGAATGATAAGGTTATTGCGTATGTCTCTAGGAAATTAAAACTCATGAGAGAAATTATCCAACTCATGATGGAATTAGCGGCTGTAGTGTTTGCATTGAAAAAGTGGAGACATTACCTCTATGGAGTGACGTTTGAGATTTTCACGGACCACAAGAGCCTTAAATATTTTTTTCCCAAAAAGCTGAATTAAGACAACGTAGATGGGTGGAATTTTAGAGATTATGATTGTACGATCAATTATCACCCAGGGAAGGCTAATGTGGTAGCAGAGGCTTTAAGTCGTCAAGTGCAAGTGGTAGGATTGATGATTAAAGAATTGCACTTGTTGGAAGAGGTTAATGTTGGAACCTCGACTCGAACGAGAAAAGTGATTTTGGAAACATTGTCGTGAAATCACTCTGTTGGAACGTATCAAGGAAGCTCAGGAGAAGGATTCTGAAGTACAAAAATGGTTGGAGAAAGTTATAAAGGAGAAAAGTCGGATTTTAACTTGGGAACAAATGGTGTACTAAATTTCGGAATCGTATAGTGTGCCAAAGGACGAAGGGCTTAAGAAGGAAATCTTGGAAGAAACACACCGATCTAAGTACACGGTACATCTGGAGGGAATAAAATGTACCAGGACTTGAAGAGTTTGTACTGGTGGGAGAACATGAAAAAGGAAATTGCTCGGTTTGTCCGACTTGTTTGATTTGCCAGCAGGTTAAAGCCGAGCATCAGAAACCATCTGGCCTATTGCAACCTTTAGAGATACCGAGTGGAAGTGGGAAAATATTACCATGGATTTTGTATCTGGATTGCCAAGAACACAAAGAGGTCACGACGCCGTTTGGGTAATAGTGGATAGGTTGACCAAATCTGCTCACTTTCTGCCGATTAGTATGAAGTACCCTGGAGAAGTTAGCTAAGTTATACTTGGATGAGATTATAAGGCTACACGGGATACCTGTAAGTATTGTATCTGATCGAGACCTCGATTTGTTTCTCTATTTGGCAGAGAATGCAAGAAATGTTAGGACTAAATTGAATTTTAGCACTACTTACCACCCACAGACTGATGGACAATCAGAGAGGACGATTCAAACTCTTGAGGACATGTTGAGAACCTGTATTTTGGATTTTGGAGAGAGTTGGAGTAAGTATTTGACATTGGTGGAATTTGCTTATAATAATAGTTTCCATTCATCCATTCAAATGGCTCCGTATGAAACTTTTTGGTCGAAAGTGTAGATCTCCGATTTGTTGGGATGAAGTAGGTGAAAGAAAGATTTTAGACCCAACTGCAGTGCCTTGGATTGAAGAGGGGCGAGAAAAGGTGAAGTTAATACGCCAGAGGATTCAAACCGCACAGAGTCGTCAAAAGAGTTATGCAGACAATTGAAGAAAGATTTAGAATTTTCGTTGGAGATCAAGTTTTCCTTAAGATCACACCTCTAAAAGCAAGATTGATGGCAGAAAAGGAAAGAAGTTGCAACCTAAATTTGTAGGACCTTATAAGATTCTTCAACGTGTGGGAAACGTTACTTATAAGTTGGAACTGCCACCAAGTTTATCTCGGATCCGTCTCATGTACTGCAACAGGAGAATATTGAGGTTGACGAAGCATTAACTTATGAGGAGAGACCAATGAAGCTTCTGGATCACAAAGTGAAGGAACTAAAGAATAAGTGAATCTCTCTGGTAAAAGTGCTTTGGAAGAATCACGAAGTAGAGGAAGCAACTTGGGAAGTAGAGGAGAAGATTCGGAAGAAATATCCAGACCTATTTCCAGATCAAGGTATGAATTTCGTGGACGAAATTCTTTTAAGGAGGAGAGAATGTGAGAACTCATGTTTTTATTTTTAAAATAGTTATTTTATTAATTATTTACCCTAGTATTAGTTAATTATATTTTAGTTGCACGTATTGCATTTAAATTTTGCATTATCACGCGCGAGTCGAGAGTTCGCATATTTCGCGTCGGAACGGCTAAGTGGAGATTAGACTACTAAGAGTGAATAATTATAGTGTTAAAGGAAGTAACTTGGAGAATTAGTGCATGGGTGTATCAAACCCGAGAGAAAACGATGGTACGAAACCCGCGCGTGACAACTATTCAAAATTGACTTTTTGCTAAACTTAATCCTTACTTTTTCCTCCAAGCATCCAAGACAAGCCAAAAACTATCACACACACTCTCTCTTACCCCTCCATTCGACCGAACACACCCAAGAAGGAAGGCGGAAGAAAACTCCATGGTTCTAGCTTCATTTCACCCATAAAACTTCCACCAAATCGCAAACTACTTGGAGTAACACCATCTTGGAGCAAGGAGCAATCGTGTGGTTTTTCTTGTAGAAGTGTTGGTGGAAAAATCTGGTTTCATCTAGGGTTTAGGAGGTAACCTTCTTCTCCTTTAATCTTTCCAATTTCTTCAAGATTGAAGTTTAGTTTTCGTGGGTTTACAACCCTAAACAAGAAAATAGGTTAGAGGACTTGAGGAAACCATTTATTTCACTTTAAAACATAGGCTAGCGGTCTTGAGGAGGCTTGTAGGTAGCTGATTTGAGGCTTGATTGTTTGGTTGTGATTCTTTATGTAATAAATAGCTTGATTACGGTTAGAAAGTGGAGAGAAATCGAAGGAGCCGAAAATTTCGGTCATGTTGTTCTGTTTTATTTTTGAAATTTTGATGCTTGGTTGACTGTGAAATTGATGGTTATATGATGTATATGGTGTGTACAAATTGTCTTTCAAAAATCGTATCGATTGGTTGTGCAAAACTTGAGTTTTGGTGAAGGTTCGAATCTGGAAAACGTATAACAGTGCACTCGGACAGTACTTCTTTGTCCAAACATAACTCTTTGTAAAAATGTTAAAATTGAGTTCTGTTGGCGGCATTCAAAACTAAACATTCATAGCTTTCCAACGGTATAAAATTCACCTACTGGTTCATTTTTAGTGAACCATAACGAGTCGGCAAAGTTGGCTGTTCTGTTTTGACTGTTTATGCGAATGAAACTGGAAGCTGCATATGGTGGCTCAATTTTGTCCCATTTGTGAAATGATTTTTAAAATGATGTCTTCTGATGAATTGTAGCACTTGGAACCTAGTTTCCAATGCCATAAACCATTTTCAATTTGGAGTTGTACAGAGTCTGATGTGGTTTGATTTAAAAAATACAACAAAGCTGGAAATTGGAAACTTTTCCCTTCCTTTTTAACCGAATGGTCAAATCTGTTTTGGGAGGTTATATTCCGAAACTTTTTGTGTCAATTTCTCATCAATTGCTTATTAAATGTTCTAGAACATTGGTTCCAAAAATTTGAGCGAATTGGGGCTGATTTTGTTGGACAAGATTTTCAGAAAGGAAGAGAACTACAGTTGGCAGATTAGCTTTGAAAATTTGCCAAACTTTGGTCGTTTCGTTAACTACCTTTCCGTGCGCATTTTTACCTGAAATTTTATAAGGAAGTATTCCTATATGGAAGTTTAAGTGTACCAAATTTTGTGTGATTTCAATACCATTTAGATACTCAAATAATGCCCCAAACATTGCTTTTCAAATCTGGAAATTCACTGATCAGATTACAAAAATCAACCGACTTCAAACTGTTATATCTTGTTGCTCAAAACTCTGAATTTAGTTCTGCTTATTAAGTTTAAAAATTTGTATAAAACTCTTATTGTGTTACAAATTTCAAAAGCTGATTCACGTTTTGTGAATTTTGACGAATTTTCAAATATCGCCGAAAACCAAGGCTGGTTCTGTCTTACCTTCTTCAATCAGCAACTTTGAGTTAAACTATGAAGGCTCTCCATTTAGAATCTTGGAAAAGTGTCTTCTAGGAACTTTTAATATTTTGAATCTAGTTTCTAACGGTATAAATTTTTCCATTTTTGGATGTACGAGACTCAAGATCCGATTTTACCAAGTTTATCGCGTAAAGCGGAAAATTTCCGATTTCGTAGGAAATGAGTTATTAAGAACCTTTCATTTCCTTTTGATATTGATAAATCGTTTTAAACTCGATTTCACGGAGGATGCAAGTTTCTCTTGTGACTTTAAATCCTCACTTTTGAACCTCGATTTTTCTAGATATTAAGGCTCTTTTGAGACATTGTCTCAGTATTACGCAAGTGTACATTCTTCCTTGCTTGGCAAGGGGTTTGTAAGTAATTGTGGGTGATAGTTAATTGCTGTTTCTTCAAGCGCTCACGGGGATCTTGAAGAGAATCTCGGAGCCGACCACTAAAGACCTTATTTGCACTTACTCACTTATTTTGAATTGGTGAGTGTCAAGTGCATGAATTGTTGAAATTAGTTGAATTGCTTCTCATTGATTACACGATTTTGAATTGTCGAGTCGAGTATGTACTTTATCGCACTCGTTCTCTTTTCATTGGTCATATAATTGAATTGCTCATAATTGAATTGCATATGGTTGATTAAATGTCGATTGGAGTGAATCTCCTTGACTTATAATTGTAATTGGGGGACGTCCAAATCTCAATTGGCCGACCTTGCGACTCGAGCCAGCATGGGCTTGGTCGAGAAACTCGGTGAACCATGAGATAGTCAAAAGTTTGATCTATTAAGAGATCTCGCTTGGCATACTCATGGAGTAGTGCCTTTTACAAAAGAAGTGCGGGTCCGGAGCAGGGGGTAACGTTGAATAGGAGAGAAGAGTAAGTGGAGTTCTACGAACTTAATACCTACCCGGGTTTGATGGAGTGTCATTCCGTGGTGGTATTTGATCGAGCCTTGGCGAAGCAAGTGGAATCTAGCTCCTGAGAGCTCTTGTATCCTTATTGAATGTGTGTTATTATTATTTATGAATTACTTGAATTTCCTTGTTTTAATTCTCGTACAAATGTCATGATTATGTGAACTATGTGTTTGCATGTTTTCTTGGCCTCACTGAGCGTCAACTCATCCCATTAGTTTGTTTTCTTTGACAGGAGCTCGGAATGAAAAGAATTTTGGGGAAAGCCGACTTGTTTACTTTTGATTAGAATTTTGGGATGTAATTGACTGCCCGACTCATGGTAGTTATATCACCATGGATTTTGTATCTGGATTGCCAAGAACACAAAGAGGTCACGATGCCGTTTGGCTAACAGTGGATAGGTTGACCAAATCTGCTCACTTTCTGCCGATTAGTATGAAGTACCCGTTGGAGAAGTTAGCTAAGTTATACTTGAATGAGATTATAAGGCTACACGGGATACCTGTAAGTATTGTATCTGATCGAGACCCTCGATTGTTTTCTCGATTCTGGCAGAAAATGCAAGAAGTGTTAGGGACTAAATTGAATTTTAGCATTACTTACCACCCACAGACTGATGGACAATCAGAGAGGACTATTCAAACTCTTGAGAACCTGTATTTTGGATTTTGGAGAGAGTTGGAGTAAGTATTTGACATTGGTGGAATTTGCTTATAATAATAGTTTCCTTTCATCCATTCAAATGGCTCCGTACGAAGCTCTTTATGGTCGAAAGTGTAGATCTCCGATTTGTTGGGATGAAGTAGGTGAAAGAAAGATTTTAGACCCAACTGTAGTGCCTTGGATTGAAGAGGCGCGAGAAAAGGTGAAGTTAATACGTCAGAGGATTCAAACCGCACAGAGTCGTCAAAAGAGTTATGCAGACAATCGAAGAAAGGATTTAGAATTTTCGGTTGGAGATCAAGTTTTCCTTAAGATCACACCTCTAAAAGCAAGATTGATGACAGGAAAAGGAAAGATGTTGCAACCTAGATTTGTAGGACCTTATAAGATTCTTTAACGTGTGGGAAACGTGGCTTATAAGTTGGAACTGCCGCCAAGTTTATCTCGGATTCATAATGTTTTCTGCATGTCTATGTTCAAGAAATATCATCCAAATCTGTCTCATGTACTGCAACCGGAGAATATTGAGGTTGACGAAGCACTAACTTATGAGGAGAGACCAGTGAAGCTTCTGGATCACAAAGTGAAGGAACTAAGGAATAAGTGAATCCGTCTGGTAAAAGTGCTTTGGAAGAATTACGAAGTAGAGGAAGTAACTTAGGAAGTAGAGGAGGAGATTCGGAAGAAATATCTAGACCTATTTCCAGATTAAGGTATGAATTTCGTGGACGAAATTCTTTTAAGGAGGAGAGGATGTGAGGACTCATGTTTTTATTCTTAAAATAGTTATTTTATTAATTATTTATCCTAGTATTAGTTAATTATATTTTAGTTACACATATTGCCCTTAAATTTCGCATTATCACGTGCGAGTCGAAAGTTCGCGTCTTTCGCGTCGGAACGGCTAAGTGGAGATTTGAGAAATTAATACTAGACTACTAAGAGTGAATAATTATAATGTTAAAGGAAGTACCTTGGAGAATTAGTGCATGGGTGTATCAAACCCGAGAGAAAACGGTGGTACGAAATCCCGCGCGCGACAACTATTCAAAATTGACTTTTTGCTAAACTTAATCTTTACTTTTTCCTCCAAGCTTCCAAGACAAGCCAAAAACTATCACACACTCTCTCTCTTACTTCTCTATTCGGCCTAACACACCCTAGGAGGAAGGAGGAAGAAAACTCCATGGTTCTACCTTCATTTCACCCACAAAACTTCCACCAAATCGGAAACTACTTGGAGTAACACTTCATCTTGGAGCAAGGAGCAATCGTGTGGTTTTTCTTGAAGAATTGTTGGTGGAAAAATCTGGTTTCATCTAGGGTTTAGGAAGTAACATTTATCTCCTTTAATCTTTCCAATTTCTTCAAGATTGAAGTTTAGTTTTCATGGGTTTACAACCCTAAGCAAGAAAATAGGTTAGAGGACTTGAGGAAACCATTTATTTCGCTTTAAAACACAGGCTAGCGGTCTTGAGGAGGCTTGTAGGTAGTTGACTTGAGACTTGATTGTTTGGTTGTGGTTGTTTATGTAATATATAGCTTGATTACGGTTAGAAAGTGGAGAGAAATCGAAGGAAAACTTGGAAAGGAAGCTGGCCGAAAATTCTGGTCATGTTATTCTGTTTTCTTTTCGAAATTTTGATACTTGGTTGACTGTGAAATTGATGGTTATATGTTGTATATTGTGTGTACAAAATGTCTTTCAAAAATTGTATCGATTGGTTGTGCAAAACTTGAGTTTCGGTGAAGGTTCGAATCTAGAAAACGTATAACAGTGCACTCGGACAGTACTTCTTTATCTGAACATAACTCTTTGTAAAAAAGTCAAAATTGAGTGCCATTGGTGGCATTCAAAACTAGACATTCGTAGTTTTCCAACGGTATAAAATTCCCTTACTGGTTCATTTTGAGTGAACCGTAGCAAGTCGGCAAAGTTGGCTGTTCTGTTTTGACTGTTTATGCGAATGAAACTGGAAGCTGCATATGGTGGCTCGATTTTGTCCCATTTGTGAAATGATTTTTAAAATGTTGTCTTCTGAGGAATTGTAACACTTGGAACCTAGTTTCCAATGCCATAAACCATTTTCAATTTGGAGTTGTACAGAGTCCGACATGGTTTGGTTTTGAAAATGCAACAAAGCTGGAAATTGGAAACTTTTCCTTCCTTGTTAACCGCATGGTCAAATCTGTTTTGGCAGGTTATATTCCGAACATTTTTGTGTCAATTGCTCATCAATTGCTTATTAAATGTTCTGGAACTTGGGTTCCAAAAATTGAGCGAATTGGGGCTGATTTTGTTGGACAAGACTTTTGAGAAAGGAAGAGAACTACGGTTGGCAGATTAGCTTTGAAAATTTCCCAAACTTTGGTCGTTTCGTTAACTGTCTTTCCGTGCGATTTTTTTCCTGAAATTTTATATAGAAGTAGTCCCTATATGGTAGTTTAAGTGTAATAAAATTTGGTGTGATTTCAATACCATTTTGATACTCAAATAATGCCCCAAACATTGCTTTTCAAATCTGGAAATTCACTGATCAGATATCAAAAATCAACTGACTTCAAACTATTATATTTTGTTGCTCAAAACTCCTAATTTGGTTCCACTTGTTGTGTTTCAAACTTTTTATGAAACTCTTATTGTGTTACAAATTTCAAAAGCTGATTCACTTTCTATAAATTTTGACGAATTTTCAAATATCGCCGAAAACCAAGACTGGTTCTGTCTTACCTTCTTCAATCAGCAACTTTGAGATGAAATATGAAGGCTATCCGTTTAGAATCTTTGAAAAGTGTCTTCTAGGAAATTTTAATACTTTGAATGTATTTTCCAACGGTATAAATATTTCCATTTTTGGATCTACCGAACTCAAGATCCGATTTTACCAATTTTATCGCGTAAAGCGGAAAATTTCAGATTTCGTAGGAAATGAGTTATTAAGAACTTTTCATTCCCTTTTGATATTGATAGATCGTTTTAAACTCGATTTCACGGAGGATGCAAGTTTCTCTTGTGACTTTAAATCCTCACTTTTGAACCTCGATTTTCGAGATATTAAGGCTCCTTTAAGACATTGTCTCAGTATTACGCAAGTGTACATTCTTCCTTGTTTGGCAAGGGATTTGTAAGTAATTGTGGGTGATAGTTAATTGTTATTTCTTCAGGCGCTCAAGGGGATCTTGAAGAGAATCTCGGAGCTGACCACTAAAGACCTTATTTGCACTTACTCACTTATTTTGAATTGGTGAGTGTCAAGTGCATGAATTGTTGAAATTAGTTGAATTGCTTCTCATTGATTACATGATTTTGAATTGTCGAGTCGAGTGTGTACTTTATCGCACTCGTTCTCTTTTAATTGGTTATGTAATTGAATTGCTCATAATTGAATTGCATACGGTTGATTAAATGTCGATTGGAGTGAATCTCCTCGACTTATAATTGTAATTGGGGGACGCCCAAATCTCAATTGGCCGACCTTGCGACTCGAGCCAGCATGGGCTTGGTCGAGAAGCTCGGTGAACCATGAGACAATCAAAAGATTGATCTATTAAGAGATCTCGCTTGGCATACTCGTGGTGTAGTGCCTTTTATAAAAGAAGTGCGGGTTCAGAGCAAAGGGAGTAACAGTGAATAGGAGAGAAGAGTAAGTGGAGTTTTACGGACTTAATACCTACCCGGGTTTGATGGAGTGTCATTCCGTGGAGGTATTTGATCGAGTCTTGGCGAAGCAAGTGGAATCTAGCTCCTGAGAGCTCTTGTATCCTTATTGAATGTGTGTTATTATTATTTATGAATTACTTGAATTTCCTTGTTTTAATTCTCGTACAAATGCCATGGTTATGTGAACTATGTGTTTGCATGTTTTCTTGGGCTCACTGAGCGTCAGTTCACCCCATTAGTTTGTTTTCCTTGACAGGAGTTCGGAATGGAAAGAATTTTGGGGAAAGCCGACTTGTTTACTTTTGATTAGAATTTTGGGATGTAATTGACTAGCCGACTCATAGTAGTTATATTTTGGGAGGGTTGATGTAATTTTGAGAACTTGTGGTGTAAGATTTGAAAGTTTAATTAAGGAAAAGACTTTTTCCTTATTTTGATCTTTATTTATGGGTTGTGTATCCTTAAGTTTGGAATTGACTTGTATCGAGTCCTGGCGAGAGTTGGACAAGCGTTCCGCGGATACCCTTGGGTTCGCCCTTGGGAGAAGTGGGAGCGTCACACTTTTATTATGTTTATATGATTTGTTTGATTGTAATAAAGTGCATGACATCAACACACTAGTCCAATGCTAGTTGTGGCCCTTTGTCCCGTTTTCTCCCTAGTCCAATGCTAGTGAGCACTTATAGACATGGGTAGTCCAACGCTAGACTCTTAGGGACCGTCCACGCGCTAGATCATGCTTGCGTGACAATCACAACATTTCATGCATATTTTTCTGCTTTTTAGGGTTTTTATCATTTTGCATGGCATTTCCCCCTATATGTATATCCCTTATCCCATATTCCCCCTATATGTATATCCCTTATCCCCTTATATGTATATCCCTTATCCCATACTTCCTCTATATGTATATTCCTTACCTCTATGTGTGGAACATGACATTAGATTTGCATTTCATTTAAGGAAAGTTAGAACTAGGTTAGATCATTTTGCTTGTCTAGATTAGGGAAATACCCCTCGAATATGGGATATGGACAAATATGGCTTTCTAGCCTTAGCACGCTCATATTCCTCTATTAAAGGGAAAATTGAAATCATGAGTATTAGCTCCCCGCACTCGTGATGATGCATTCCTTTAGGTCATGTATATTCGTATATCATTATTTTCTTCTCTTTTCTTTTACTTTCCTTCGAATTTCATATTTTGTACATTCATGACCTCTTCAAAGAATCACGTTTGGGCAACGCAATTAATGCGATTTGCACCAATTAAAATTCAAAGAGACATATTGACCCTTCCGATAACCATTAGGTTTAGGTTTGCATTCATATGGTGACATCCAAATGTGATAAATTTTTAGATTAAAATAAGAAAATTTTTGACTAAATCACGCAACTAGCCTTAGTTAGGTTGAAAGGGTGTCTTGGATTTTATCCTTTCCTTCCCTTTCTTCAACCGTGACTCCCGACCCCTTTTCTCTTGATTTTCGCAGACTTGGAGTCGTTTAGAAAGGGTCTTTCTCTACTTTTTTATTTTAAATTCATTTTAGGTGACTTGGTACACCTTAATTCAATACCAAGTGGCAACTCCTATTTTTTATTAAAAACCCTTTTTAAACTATTATTTTTGGGTCAAAATCGTCGCACTTTAAGTCCTATTTAGGCCCATTTCTTTATTCATTTTTCTAAAAACAAAAACTCATTTTTTCAAAACAAAAATTAATCAAAAATCCATTTTTAGAAACACATTTATTTTTCATTTAAAAATGGGGCGCGACAGCTTGGCGACTCCACTGGGGATTTAGAGAGTCCGAGCATTTGATTTAGGCAATTCTTTTCTTCTTTTAACCTTCTTATATATCACATTGGGAGGTTTTTAGGTTGCATTTTTTCCTTTTAGGGGTTTCTTGCATCTACACGCGCAATCGTCTCTCAATATCCGCGTATGCGATCGTTTGTTTGTTTGTTTACTTTCATTTATTTGTATTTGTATATCGCGTTTGCATATTAGAGGGGTAGTCACCCTAGAACCTTCGCCCGCCTTTGATGGTATTATAATCCCTCCTCTCAAAAGAAAAGCACTCCATACGTGCATGCATTACTTTTTACACTATTTTTTCTTTTTCGTGGGTGTTTTCCGCACTTTCTTGTAGGATTAGGATCGATTTCCTTAGGTAGGCGGATGGTGTACTCTGCGCCCATAGCGATACCTAAGGGATCACTCGAGCCACCGACCAAAGGCCCTGAGATTGATGACTCTTCACCTTTTGGTCTGAAGGCTTGGGAGTCTGAAGCCTTATCGAGTTTAGATGCATTAGTAAGCCAAACCTCATGCATCCATATTAGAAATACCCTAGGATTGAGTCAAACTTACCCAACTAGGAACACTAAGCACGAGGGGAGGGATTCACCCCTCTTTCCTTATTTTTCTTTTTGTTTTTTATATCATTCAATTGCCACAACGTGTTATGTGTTGAACTAACATTTCCCTGTTTTCTCGTCTTTTGCATTCACAAACGCTAGAAAATAAGAGATCTGGCACGATTTTCTTTTAGAACCTACCTTCCTAGATAGGCTATTGAACGTTTAAGATTCTGATGTATTGCATTTGTAGACTAATAATTGCATATCATTTTAGGCCCACCATGGCATACAAAGGGTCCTTTTAGGTCATGTTTTCATTTCAAATTGCATATTTAATGGCTTTGATAAATTGGCATCATGCATAAAATTTAGAGAGAATGCCACATAGGGAATCCCGCATTAGGAAAAAACCACCCTGTGTCTCGGATATGTAATCCAATGAGACTTGCACGTTTATATTTCTTGTACCGTCTAAAGGGGTAGTGCACAAGGTAAGGTAGAATCCGATCTTTTCGAAGATAATGGAGCAACTTTTCCACATTAGAATATGAGCATCTAACAATCATTTTTTTGGCCATTTTAACATAGTTGGTAAAATTCCCTTGCGTAAAGGACATCAATTTGAAGAAATTCACAAATAATTCCTTATTGTTGGGACGGTAAATATATTGAGGCCAAATCTTCATTTAGAAGGCTCATAGACTAATGCGTTGCAACAAAATTTGTGAGTTTTAAAAACCCCTGGGCAGATAATTCAATCGATTTTTGAATAAACCATCAATTTCATTCAATCCATTTGAACCAATTATTCATTTTTTCAATCCATTTGACCAATCTCATCCAATCCATTTTACAATTCATTCATTTTTAGGACAATCCGGTCAATTTTAATAAATCATCAATTTCATTCAATTCATTTGACCAATTTACCCCTTTTTAGGGTGATCTAGTCAATTTTTGAATAAATCCATTTTATTTGACCAGTTTACCTGTTTTTAAGGCGATCCGGTCAATTTTTGAATAAATCATCAATTTCATCCGATCCATTTGATCATTTTATTCTCTTTTAGAGTTTCGATTTAAGGTTTACTGAATAAACTAGTCGAGACATTGCAATTCTTTCAAGAGTAGACTCTTTCACACATCATTTTATGTGTCGATCAAAGTAATCAATCCATTCGAACTTTGTCCTCATTTTGTTAGGACAAATGTCTTTTGTCACTCCGACTGGCCAAATTTTTCATAATTGCTTTTCACTCGAATATCAATAAGTTGATCGGATTCATCAGGTATTGTATGTGCCTACCCTAGAGGATTGCATTCTCATTCTAGGCTTACCCTTGGCACAAAAAGGGCTCCCCCAATAGGACATGCATCCGAATTACTTTAATTTTTACTAACTCCCGTTTTTTTCTTTTTCTTTTTGTTAGCAATTAATCAAGAAGGGAATCTAAATAGGTTTTTCCTAAAAATTTTCAGGTAATTGCAAATATAGCTACACGAAAAAGCCCCATTATTACACGATCACGTAGCCGAGTTTTGAAAAATAGTGTAAACATGAGTACCCATCCTGAATCATCCGATAGGCCTGCAACGGCGCTATCAGCCGACCTGGCAAACCTGGAAGCTCAACTGAGCAAGTATTGAACAGATTCAATGAGCTAAGCATGGAAATGACAGCACAACGGCGCGTGATTGATCAGTTAGTCGCTGGTAGCAGCGGTGTCCAACATGAGCCCTTACCTGCTAATCAAACTGAACCGCAACCAATACTTTTGCCCTATACTCAAATCTCCTTGGCTCACATGTTGCAAATCCACCTGAAGAAACTTTCACTTATCCCACTCATGACCCACCACTCACCTATGCACCCAACATCCAAACCAATCCTCCTCACCCTCAAATTCCCCAAAATTACCCACCTGTTAGCCTAAACATGCCACTTGAACCTCAAGGACCATATTACTATTCCACCGCAGAATCATTCACACTAGACACCGCTGCCCAGGGAAAGGTTGAAGTAGGGGAATCCTCTGCGCCAATTGACAAGAATTTGTTAAAGAGATTGGACCAATTTGATGAATTCATGAGGAAGAGCCAAGGCCTGAGCAAACAAGGGGGTTTGGATTATAACGAGTTATGCCTGTTTCCTGACATGCAACTGCCTGTGGGTTTTAAAGCACCCAAATTTAGCAAGTATGACGGAACGGGCAACCCTAAGACGCATCTTCGAATGTTTGCAATAAATTAGGAAGGTTGATAGATGACGAGAACCTGCCCGTTCGATTGTTTCCTGAACGTTTAGAGGGTGGTGCACTGGATTGGTATTCCAATTTGAAGCCTGAGGATATGAGAACATGGCTGGATTTGTCAACCGCTTTTGTGAGACAATATGAATATAATTGCGAGCTTGCTCCAATGAGAACCACACTGGAAGGGACTAAAAGAAAGCCATCTGAGGATCACAAGACATATGCAAAGCGATGGAGGAAATTGGCTGCCAAGGTGGAATCTCCTATGACCGAGGATGAAATTGTTCGAACGTTTATCAAAACTCATGACCCGCCTTATTTTGAGGAAATTTTTCGCATGACTGGATGCTCCTTCACAGAAATTGTTAATAAATTGGAAGAGTATGATGAGTTCGTGAGAGCAGGGAAGATTGTTAATGTGTCGGCTTTAAAATTGCAATTGGAAGCCATGCAAAATCAAGGCAGCAGTAGCAAAAAGTCTCAGTTCAAGAAAAAAGAGGAGGAAGCTTCATTTGTCTGGAACCAAGGCCCTTCTTTCCGACCTAGATACCAACAATACCCCACCTATTCATCCCGTTACCCATACCAACCACGTCCTCGACCTGTTTATCATACCACTATTAACCACCCTCGATCTCGACCAAATTACCCAAACACACCCACAAGACCATTCCATATTTCTTCACCTAACTTTCAAACTAGACCTCGCCCTCCTTATAACCCAAGACCTACTTCACCCGTCAACCAGAACTACAACTATCAACAAACCAATGACACCCGAAACCCAACCCCATACAGAGCTTTCACCAATGTAGGTCGGCCCCTTGATCAATTATATGAACAGCTCAAAGCCGCAGGAAAAATTGGTACTATACCTCCTAAAGTCTATACTAAAGGAGTTCCCCCTGGTTATGGCCCCCAATCTTTTTGTACTTATCATTCTGGAGCTCCTGCACATTCTACTCCAATTGTTGGATATTTAAACATAAAATCCAAGACATGATCGAGGCCAAAAACATAATTTTGAGGAAGAGAGAAGAACAAGGACCAAGTGTTAGCAAAAACCCTCTTCCTGAGTATAAAGATACTGTAGGGGCCATTACCACTGATGAGGAATATGAGCAGCCTACCAAATACACTGTGGGGGAGAATGAAGTAATCGAAATAGTCCAGAAGCCTTTTGTGCTCAAAAGAGCCATCTAAAACAGGACTGCGAATCACATTCCCTCCCGAAGGGAATTTTGGTAAATCTAGGGGATTGCCTTTGGTTGTGAACTATGAAAGAAATCATTCGCATTGTTCATCTTTTACATTTCCGCTTTGTAAATAGTTTTGACTCAAATGTCTTTTCAATACAAATCTTATGTTAAATAGCATATCTTTTGTTAATAGCGTATTATTATGACATTTTGTCTTTCATTTGAAATTCAATAAAATGCACAGTGTTCATTTTTCAATGATTTTACTTATGCATTGTTGTATTTATCTCATTCTTTTCAGTGGCCAAAAAATAAACACATTGACCCTTGGAT
>JACYVW010000176.1:0-82957 GCA_023065735.1 Coffea humblotiana
ATCTTTTAGACTACTAAGAGTGAATAATAATAATGTTAAAGGAAGTACATTAGAGGTTTAATGCACACGTGAAACAAAACCCGAGAGAAAACGGACACGAAACGAGCGCGTGCGCGCACTATTAAGAGTTTGACTTTCGAATGAATTTTAACCACAAAACATCCAAGCTTCTCCAAGAAGCTTCACTCATCAGCTCACCCTCTCTCTCCTCTTCATCTTGCACAACTTCACCTCAATTCCTTCACACAACTCCTAAACAACTTGGAGAGCAACTCAATCTTAGTGGAGGACATCTTTCTCACGGTTTTTCTTGGGTTTTAGAGGTGCAAAATTTCTGATTTCACTCAAATAAGTAGGAGGTAATCATCCAACCATCTAACCTTGGCTTTAGTTGGTTAATCTTTGCTAGGAAGCTTGTAGCTTCATTGTTATTGGTTGTTGGATTTAAATGGTTGGAGTGGGCTCTATAAAAATCCCACCTTGATGATATAGGACTGATATGATGATGTTAAGTGTTGTTTGTGTTAGTTATGTGATAAACAAGATGAGATTTGTTGGAAAAGTGAAAGGAAAACCAAAGGAAAATTGTATAGGAAGAGGCCGAAAATCTGCCCTGTTTTTCTCGAAGCTTTGATTCAAATTTTTGATGCTCAAATGACCTTGAATCGGATGTATATATGTTTTGTAGGGTGTGTGGGAAGTTTCCACCAAAAATCATTTGATTTGGTTGGGTAAAAGTTGAAATTTCGAAATTGTAAAAATCTGGAAAACGGTGCTCAGGTGTTCTGGACAGAGCATCTTTGAGTGATCATAACTCTCTGTCCAGATGTCAGAATTGAGTGCCGTTAGTGGCATTCAAAACTAGACATCCTTATTTTTCTAACAGTGTATAATGCACCTTCTAATTCGAACTGAACCATCTGTAGTGATTGATCAAAGTTGGCTGCCCTGTTCTGTTAGTCCAACCGAGAGGAAGTCAGAAGCTGCAAATTGTAGCTTTACTTTCTCTCATTTGCGAACTGAATTTCAGAATGATTTCTTCTGATGAAATGTAGGTTTGTGAATCTAGTTTCCAACCCACTGACCACACTCAATTTCAAGTTGTATTGAGCGAGATATATCCCAATTCCCAAACTGTACTAAAGCTGGAAAACCCTAATTTTGCTAGCCGAATGGCCTAGTTTGACTTGGGACATGTTGTTTCGAAAAATTTGGTGTCAAACACCTACCAAATGTATATTAGATGTTTCCTGAACCTTAGTGTCACCAATGTACCAAATTCGAGTTGATTTCATAGGACAAAATGTTTGAAAAGGGCAAAGGAAACAGGAAGACAGATTTGTCTTCAAAATTTCTTGAACTTTGGTAGTTTTGTTAACTACCTTCCCATGCGAATTTTCAAATGAAATTTGATAGAGGAGTAGTTCTCATATGGAAGTTGAATTGTACTTATTTTGGGGTCAATCTAAGACTGTTTTGATTTACAAATGATAGGCCAAAGTTATTCTTCCAAATCTGGAAAATGGACCGAGCAGTCCTTATTTTTAACCAACTTTGAGCGGCTTTATCTTGACGTTCGAAACTCCAATTTTAGTTCTGCTTGTTGTGTTTTAAACCTTAATTGGAATTCTAATTGACTTACAAATTTCATGGGCTAGTTTACGTTCTGTGAATTTTACCGAATTTCCAAAGTTTACCGAAACTAAGACTGAAACTGTCTTGGGAGTACAAGTTAGCCACTTTAAGCTGAAATTTGAGTGTCTTCCATTTTGAATCTTGGAAATGTGTCTTCTAGGAACTTTTAGTACTTTGGAACTATTTTCCAATGGTACTAAGTTTTCCAATTTTGGGCCTGCTGAGTGCAAGATCCGATTTTTCAAAGATTGCTCCTTAAAACTGAAATTTTCGAACTTGAGAGGGATTGAGTTTTTAGAAACTCTTCACTACCCTTCGATAAAGAATGACTGTTTTAAACTTGATTTCATGAAGGAAATTAGTTTGTCCTTGTGTTATTAAACCCCACTTTTGAGCCTCGATTTACCAGCAGTTAAGGCTCTCTTTCATGATAATTTTCTTAGTATTGTACAAGTGTACAATCTTCCTTGTTAATAAGGGGTTTATAAGTGATAGTGTGTGATAGTAAATTATATTTTGCTCAGGCACTCAAGGGGACCTTCAAGAGAACCTCACAGCGGACGCCTAAACACTTGATTGAACACTTACCCCCTACTTTGACTTAGTGAGTGTCAAGTGTGTGACAAATTGTTACGTGCTTAATTATTATTGTTGAAAGAGAATTTTGAATATGCCGAGTCGAGTGTGTACTTTATCGCACTCGTTCTCGTTTAAGTAAAGTGAAATTAAATTATTTGAAGTGAATTGTCAAGTGTATTAAGTGAAGTGTTGAAATGATTAACTATGCTATGGTTGCATATGTCGTTGGAGTGAATCTCCTCGACTCTTAGTGATAATAATGGGGGACGCCCAAATCTCTTTGGCCGACCTTGGACTCGAGCCGGCACGGGCTTGGTCGAGAACCTTGGTGAGCCATGGGAAAAGTGTATAAGCGTGATCTATTGGAGAGATCTCGCTTGGCTTACTCGAGTAGTATCGCCTTATATAAAAGAAGTACGGGTCTGGAGCAGGGGGAGTAATGGTGAACGGGGAACGCGTAAGTGAAATTCTACGGATTATAACCTACCTGATTGACGGAGTGTCAACTCGTGGAGGTTCTGGATCGAGCAAGTGGAAAATAGATCTTGAGAGCTCTTGTATCCTTTTCAAGTGTGTTTTATTGTTAATTGTGAATTACTTGAATGTTACAGCTTTCATTTTGTTCAAGTGTTATTGTTATTTGAACTACGTGTTTTGCATGTTTTCTTGGCCTCACGAGCATCCGCTCACCCCGTTAGAATTGTTTTCCTTAACAGGAGCTGGATTGGAAGGAGTTATGGTAAAGCCTATTTGTGGCTCTTTGGAATGTATTTTGTTTAGACACCCTTTTGGGAAGTTGTATATTTCGGAAAGGGATGTATCTCGAATTTGTGATGTAAGATTGAATATTTATGTATGGAATGACTTCGTACCTTTACTCCGACTGTCATTGTTAGTATTAGTTTTTAAGTTTGGACTGAATTTGTATTGAGTCCTGGCGAGAGCTGGGACAGGCGTCCCGCGATACCCTTTGGTTCGCCTTAGGGAGAAGTGGGGGCGTCACAGTAATATTCGAGCATACCAATTAGTCGAGGAGATAACACTCCACTCTACAAAACTAGAGACCCAGGGTTCGTTATCTAATCGACCAGGTCCTTGCCAGCTCGACTCGATTAACTAGCCACAGGGTTTCTGAAATTCCAAATAGTATTCAAGTCATATTGTGACGACCCCACCTCCTCCTAAGGCGAACCAAAGGGTTCGGTGGAACGCCTGCCCAGCTCTCGCCGGGACTCACTACCATCCTCAAATGAAAAACAGACCAATTCCAATAATTACATCTAAATATACCAAAAATAATAACACGACTATAATATTTCATTGTACAAGTACATCCAAGGATACAATCTCAAGTCAACTACATCGAGTTCCAAATCTTACAATTCTCCAAAGGTCAGTTACAACAATACCAAACTATACAAAAGACTAACCTTCACTAGTATCTTCCAATCACTTCCTTCACATCGTTCTCCTGCTAAAGAATAACAAATGGAATGGGATGAGCTAACGCTCAGTGAGACCAAGAAAAGCATGCAAACAAATAAGTTCAAGAAGCAATAAAGCTTATACAAAAGGAATAGCCATAAAATTCAAGTAATTCACAAGGGAAAGTAAAACACAATCAATAAGGATACGGAAGCTGTCAGGAGCTAACTCCGCACAGCTTTGCCAAGGCCTTGATCCAAAATTTCCAACTGTTGACTCTCTATCAACCGAGCAAGTATCAAATCCGTAGACTTCACTTTTCACCAAATTTCCGTCCACCGTTACACCTCTTACTGGGCCCGAACGTCAAATAGAAAAGGCAATACTACTCGAGTATGCCAAGCAAGATGTCAAAAGATCAAACTTTATAATTTTCTCATGGTTCATCAAGCTTCTCGACCAAGCCCATGTCGGCTCGAGTCGCAAGGTTAGCCAATGAGTTTTGGGCATCCCCACAAGTACAAGTATAATTTGCCAAGTTCACGCAAGTCGAATATCAAGTCAAGTAAAAGAGAACGAGTGCGATAAAGTACCCCCTCGTCTTGACAAGTCAAATTCATATTTTCAACAAGAAGCAGTTCAAGTATCAAGCAACAAGTCATGCACTTGACACTCACCGAAATCAAAAGTGTAAAGCCAGAGCAAGGCAAGATCAAACGAGCTCCTCGGGATCCTCTTGATCACCTGAGACATGCACAATTACAAATCATCTAGGTATTCAACCAAGGTCTAGTAGTATTCCCGCTACCCTCACTCAAGAGATAACACGTTCAAATCGAATGTAAATATCACTTACTAACTTAACCCATGAGGGTAGCATTTAAAAATATCTAAGAATGCATTAATTCAAATCAAGTCAAGTCCAAGATTATCCAATTTGAGGATTAAGCAGATCTCTAAGTTTTGGCATGAAAATCGAGAAAGATAGAAGATTATTTTCTTGTCAAAATTCCCTATTTAAACGCCCAAATTTCAAGTATAAGTGAGCCTTCACATTTTCCAAACCCATTTAGTTAAAGTCTAGTAAAACCGCCACTAACAGTTCATTAACTTCTTTAGCTACCACTTTAAGTTGTAAACGTAAATCGAGTGAAATTTCTCAAGTTTTCTTTCAGTAAAAGACTCACTTAACGTTCATTTTCAATGGTTAAATCGAGGGCGTAAACTTAGGAGACTATGGCGATAGAAACTTTGGCTTTCAAATAAGGAAGATGAACACATTTTTACTTGGAAGTTTGGCCAACGCATTCCGAGTATTACTAATTAAGTTCATAAGAAACCTTTCAAATCATTCTTTTAAAAATGCTTGTATGATTGCCAACTCTAGTACAAATATCAAGGCCAACATCTGGACAAGTCTAGCAAGTAAGCTTCACTTGGAAATTCGAAAATGGTGGCTAAAAGCCAAGTACAAGTCTTGACCGCTTTAATTAAGGTAACTTGTTAAAAGTGTAAAACTTTGAGGAAAGTAGAAATACATTAGCGAGAGAAGTTCAATAGGGATACATTTGAAATTAAGGAAGTGGAAAAATCAAGGTAAGAGGTTGGAAGTTCTTAAAAGTTCATTTCTTAAGAAACCAGAAATTTTCAGCTTTACGCGACGATACTTGGAAAATCAGATCTTGAGTTTGGTAAGTCCAAAAATTGGAAACTTTACACCGTTGGAAACTAGATTCATAATACTAAAACTTTCCAGAAGACACTTTTCCAGATTCCAACTAGAAATCATTCAAAATCTCAGCTCAAAGTTACTGTTTCATGAAATCAGGGAAGAACCAGTCTTGATTTTTAGTAATGTTTAGAAATTTGGCAAAATTCACAGGAATTGAATTAGCCTCTGAAATTTATAACACAGCAAGAGCTTCAAGTCAAGTTTTTAAATGCTACAAGTGGAACTCAATTTGGATTTTTGAATAGCAAGATACAATAGTTTTAAGAAGGCTGGTTTTCGCAACTTGTTCAGCAGATTTCCAGTCACAAGCTTCAACACAATTTTGAAATCAGGCCATATCTAACTCCACACAAGTCCAAATTGGGAATGGTTTATGGCGTTGGAAACTAGATTCAAAATTCTACAAATCATCAGAAGACATCTTTCTCAAATTATTTTCACAAGAGGGACGATTTTGAGCCACAAGATGCAGTTACACAATTTCTCTCGGTTAAACAAGTAAAACAGGTCAGTCCACTTTGCCGGTTCGCTACGGCTCACTCAAAACGAATTAGCAGGGCAATTTTATACCGTTGAAAATCTCTTGGTGTCTAGTTTCAAATTCTACAAATGGCACTTGATTTTGACTTTTGTACAAAGATTTATGCTCAGACAAAGTACCCTTAGTCGGCTGACCTGGTAGCTATTTTCTAGATTTCTTTCTTTCATCAAAACCCAAGTTTTATGTAACCACTTGAAATGATTTTTGAAAAACAATTTCCACACACATGATACAACATATAACAAGCATTTTAGCAGCCATATAAGCAACAAAAATTCGAAATCCAAGCAAGACAACAAGGCAGCAGATTCGGCCAGCACTTCTCATGAGTTTCTTCCAATTTTCTCTCCACTTACCAAGCCAATATCAAGTCACTCATCACAAAATCAACAACAATCAAGCAAGAAGCCTCAAGTCTGCTACTAAAAGGCCACCTCAAGACCACTAGCCTAGGATGTAAAGCAAGGAACAAGGTTTCCTCGAGTCCTCTAGCCTAGATTCTTGATTAGGGTTTCAAACCCATGTAATTCAACCAGTAGTCTTTGTAAAATTTAAAGAGCAAAGAAGGATGAACTTGTTACCTCTTCAAGTTCTTGAACCCTAGTTGAATGCAAGACTTTCACCAAAAATCACCACAAGATCGCACCTTCCTTCTAGCTAGAGCAAAAACCCAAAATTTTGATGGTTGGATGAAGATCTTTGAGCAAGATTGAAGAGCAAAAGATGAAATTTTTCTTCCCCCCTTTGAGCTTCTAATTTTCGGCCAAGAGGATGAGAGAGAGTGAAATGTTTTGATTTTGTGGTGAAAAGTTGGAAGAAAACTAGCCTTATGTTTGGTGAAAAAAAAAGTCAACTTAGAATAGTGGCGAAATAGTGTCTTGCACTACCAATTTCTCTCTTCTTTTCTACACTTAAACACTAATCCTCCAAGGTAATTCCTCTAACTCTACAAATACTCATACTTACTAGTCTAATATTAATTCTACAAATCTCCAATTAGTCATGCTGACGCGACTTTTGAAAAATTTTGACGCGTAAACGATAAAAGTATAATTTAAGGAAAATTCATGCTAAAATAATAAAATTAAATAACACCAATGCAAATAATTTTAAAATAAGTAAAAAGTAAAAAATAAAAATATGAGTCCTCGCACGTATACATGTATATCAAATCAATTGCAACTAATGAACAAGAATATATCACATTAGGGCAAGTGCAATAAAGTACACCCTTACCTGACCAAACCAATCAATTATTATCCGATCACGATGGTAAAACATTTAATCAAGTATCAAGTTCAATCATGCACTTGGAAGAACTCACTAATGACTTATTGCTTTTGAAAACCACGTTCAGGTGCAACTCCCTGGTTGGAGTCCAAATCTGCGATAAAATACCATTTAACGGTTTAAAATCAATTAGGGTTCAAAATATAGGAGTTTCGCTTAGAGAAAATCAAGTAAATGAAACTCATTTACGGTCATAGGACTTATTTGGAAGGGTTGCAGGTATGTGCGGCAAAGGGGATACGAGAGATTTTGGTGGAGGTGGACTCTGCGGTTCTAGTGTCGCTAGTCAAATCGTCGGCTATAGGAGGTTGGTCGTATTGCAATTTGCTGAGGAAGATTCTTCGGCTGCTGGATCAGGTGGCTGTTTCGTTCGAACACCTCTTCTGTGAGGCAAATATGGTAGCGGATAGGATAGCTGGCCTGCATGGGTACTCTAGTGTGGTCTTCGACTCTCCTCATCAGCTCCCACGGGAGATTCTGCCTGGCTTTGGATGCTAGGGAATTTCCGTCCCTTAGGCTAGTGGGCAGATAGGTGGTAGGGCGCATGTTCGCTCTTTATCTCTTGTAACTTTGGCGATTCCACTTGGAATAAATAAAAGTCTTTAAAAAAAAGTAAATGAAACACATTTAAGTCAGATTCATTTTACTTATCAAACCCTAGCAAAATCATGCTCACTCTTTTGGTCTTGATAAAGAAGCGATTAACACTTATAAGTTCGTAACTTGGTCGAAAAGATGAGAAAACCGTATTTATAGTGGTCGCTACTATCGCCTTTTAAAGGGTACGAGTTTTGGCAAAATTTTAGCTTATGTACTCCTACTAAGGGAAACTTGAGTACTCTAACCAATTCAAGTTCAATTCAACCACGAATCACGGCTCAAGTTCCAATTTTGCTCACTTATCCTATGGAAGAAAATTTTGGGCAGCATGTAACATCCCGTATTTTCAAAAATGACATTTTATGCGTTAATTTTGTTTTATTAATTTTGGCAATGACATTTTACGTGCAAATTGTGGTTTATGAATTTTGGTTTAAGGATTTAAAATTTTTTCAACACCCTAGTTTTGTAAACTCGATTTGATGTACACATTTTGGTGTAATTTGATTTATTAAGTTGGCCCAAGATGTTAAAAATATTTCAAAATTCTAGTTGAATCCAAATGTAATTTTGTGAAAATCCTGATTTAAAGAAAACTTGATATTTGTGAAAACCCTAATTTGTTTGTCAAACCTCTAGTTTTTATTCCAAACTAAAAAGTTTGGTCTTCAATTGGGATCATGAGAGTTAGTGCGAAGGTGATTAGTAGCCTAGGTAAGTATGATTAAGTATTAATGGACTAAGTTGGATTTATACACTATGGACTTAATTGATAGGAAATGAAATCATTTGAGGCCAAGGTGAAAAATCATTGAAGTGCTAGGGTGGCTTGACATAATTGACCAACCTTTGACCAAGCCTTAAATATCTCCTAAAGCTTATCATTTACCCAGCTTAACATTAGAGAGCTTGAGAGAGAGAGAGGCAATCGGGTGAGAAGAAAGAAAAGAAGGCAACCGTGAGAGGCTTCATAGCACTTAAGCAAAACAAATAAGAGAAAAACTGAAGGGGAAAGAGAGGATTCCAGCAAGATGTCTGATTTCTCCAAGCTGGAACCGAGGGAAGCTTGCTGCCATCTGCAATTTCAGCTTTGGTTGCTTAAGGTTAAGAGGTAAAATTGGTTTCCTAGCTCTTGATTCTTGTGATATAACTTGAATTGATGATTGGAAGTTGAATCTAATTAGCTAGGAACTGATTTGGATGGCTGGAAATTCATTTGATTGGGTGGAATTTGAATGAACTCCCAGAAATTTCATTTCTATTTTAGTTTCTGTCCGAATTTGTTCTGGATATTAGAATATGATGGAGGCTGAATTAGCCCTATCACAAAACATGAAATTTGTATAGAATTGAATGTAGATTATTCCTGTAAATTTTCAGCTCAATCGGAGCAGGATATCTTGTTAAATGACAAAATTACCCCTACTGCCCTGTTTCTATCCGAAATGATAATCGGCCTCTGTAATTGGTTAGTTTGACCGGGAATATTACTGCATTGGTTGTCGATGTCTTATTAAGAATTGTAGCCTTGTAACTTAGCTTTCAAATGGCTATGGAATCACCTGAATCGGAGTTGTGTGTGCTGAGATATGATTGAATGAATCAGGACTGCTAGTTGAATTTTGCAGTGAGCTTCGAACTGGAAACTCTGGGGGCTGTTTGGGTAAATTTGACTAGGTTAGGGTGATAACTGGGTTGAGGTGTCTTCATAAGAATTGTAGAGCTATGTCTTAGCTTCGAAACGGTATATTGTTTTGTTTCAATCCGATAAGTGTAGCTCGCGTTGTGCTTAAATTTCTAAAAGGTGACAGTGATATGTGACATTGAATTTTGTGTTTTAGGACTTGGATTTGGACAATAATTAATTGTGGTTGAATGTATGAGATTGGTGGTTGGTTGTACATGGAAAAGTGAAGGAGTTCAAGGGAAATGTTGTCCGTTTAGTGAATCAAAATGAGATTTGAAATGTGATTTTTGTAATACGTTGGATTTACTTTGCTTAGACATACTTAGTTCCATTCTAGTGGTGTTAGGTGTGCTTCATTTTACTTGAAACTTGTACATTATCGCATGGTGAATATGATGACCATTTTAATCATGATACTTAGTTACAAATGTCAAGTTTTGAACTCCAAATATTTGTTCATTTCCTTCCAAAACAAAAAGGAGTTGTATAGGGTTTTCTCGGCCACAAAACCTATTTTTAACGCACAAGGCTTTAGGGTGAATTCAAGGTATTTGTCTACCTTATTCTGACGTGGCGTCTGTTTCAATTGTTTTCCGATGAAATTTTCTAAACCCTTTTAAGTTGAGTTTTATGTTTGATTTGGAAAACTCTTAGTTACTCATGCCCTTTGATCTAAAAGTACTCTTTTCACTTTTAAACTCATACATATACCTTGTACTAGTAGGTATTCGGATTTTCTTTGATTCACCTAAACTTTTGATGGTAGAACCGTAATGTGCTCTCTTGGTTACTCTTAGGGTTCCTTGGTGATTGAGGGAGATATCCGGAAGGATACTTTGGACGTTATTTTTGCTTATATAGGTGAGTGTTCTATGTACGATTTGTTTCTAATGACTATGTGAATTGTTATGACTATTTGGATTGTTACTTTAATAAGCGATTCATGCACGTTATGTTTCCATTGACTATGTGGCTGGTTGTGATTCTTGATTAAATGTTAAATGTTCTCAATGATTGCTAAAAAATGATTTTTGTTAGGCGAGTGTGTACTTTATCGCACTCGACCTAAATGAACTTGAAATTTTCAATGATTGAATGATTAAATGCTACTTGTACATGAATGTAAGCCTTCTGGCTGAATTGGGTCCTTGCCCTTTGTTACCGGTCGACTCGAGCCAGAAGCGGAGTCGGTCGGGCAACTAGTGACCCTGGGTGAATGTTTGGTATACTCGAGTATGACCACGTTGTCGGGTGGAGACTGGCCAATGAATTGGTCAGAAGGGGGAAATGAAATGAATGAACGAATGACAAGTAAATGAAGGGGTTTTCACTTACAAACATGTTTTTAATGATTGGAGGAATAAGGGAAATGATAGGCGAATGAATGAACGAATGGCTCCTCGTGAGCATGTATCCTTTTAATGAATGTGTTAGTATTGCTTTCATATTGTAAATGTTTTCTGGATTACTTGTTATTACATGATTAATGTCCTTATTTAACTGTTTGGTTATGTCTATAGAACCTCGCTGGGCTTTTAGCTCATTCCACGCCATTTGTTTTCCTTACAGGGGTTGCAAGCAAGGGCGAGAGACCTGTATAGAATAGTCTTGTCCTTTTGAATTATTTTGCGTTTGTTCTCGCTCTAGTGCTTGGTTAGGGTTGGATTGTATTGAGAATTTAAAGCTTTTGTTATTTGGGACTGTATATTTGATTGAGATTTGAATGAATGTAAGTATATGTTTCAAATTTGGGAATTGTTTTTCGTTTTCCCTCAAGGTTATATCTTATTTTGTTCGGAGAGAGTGATCGAGTCCTGGCGAGAGCTGGGCAGGCGGTCCGCCGAACCCTTTGGTTCGCCTTAGGGGAAGGTGGAGTCGTCACACAGCATACCCTTTGTTTTTACTCAATTTTCCAGCCATGTAAGGCTTCATTTTTTTTTTCCTCAAATCAGCCCAAATCAAACACCACTAATAAACATATCAAGATAGCTCTTCATCTAGGCTAAAAACCATCCAAATATAACTCATTTCTAGCAAATATCCAACCACTACCAAAACTGGAATTTTCTCATCAAAGCTGGAAATTCATCTTTTAATGCTAAAAGTCACAATCATGCTATTAATCACCTCACAAATTCCATATCTAAGCTCAATACCAATATTTACGAGTTAAATAACATACTCAAAGCTGAAAAATATAAAACCCTACCTGAAATTTTCACTAAACAAACCAAAACTAGAAAATCATCCATAATATTCCAAGATTCAAAGCTTCTATAGCATATTTAGCAAGATTAAGAAAGATAAAAGGAAGTTTTAGACTTATACCTTAGAAAACCTTCTTGAAAGTGAGGAACCAAGCTATTTCTTCCAAAACTTTCACCACACCAAGCTTCCTAACACCCTTGGTGCAAGTTTAATCGGTTTAGTTTTTGTGATTCAACTCAAACAAGGCTAAAATCAAGGTTGGAATGAAAAGTTTTTGATACGTTCCTCGGCCAACTAGTTCCAAGACACGTAGCACGATTGCCCAAGGACCTAGACGGTGAATCAACTCGCTTGATTTACGGGACCTAGAACCAAGAGGGACGACGCAACTCGATTCAAGGTGGTAGAACAGTGACTCCAATTGAGGTGGTTACTCAAGTAGATAGGCCAGATGAACAACCAAGGACGTCACGTGAGATTGCTCAAAAACCCTTGCCACGCAAGTAGGAATGTACTCTCGAAATTGTAAGAGAACAAACTGAAATTTTATTGTCAAAAGTGTCTACCCTCCAATCGTACAAAAGGAGCCTTTTATAGACTAGAAACTGAGGACCAAACCCGTTTGGGACACGGATTAATGGACCACTAATCCTACTTAATCTAGCAATGAGCTCGGCCCACACTTACTCTTTAGTGGGCTCACTTATTTGACACAAATGACCAAATAAAACTAACTACCAAACCAATAAATAATAACTACTAAGCGGCCACAATACATGAAGAACATTCGTGACTAGACATTAAGCTTCATTGTCTTGAATCAAAGTGTAGACAACTCGATTAACATCCTTCAAGCTTTTAATGTCTCTATGAAAGCCTTGAGTCAAGGCCGCCATCCGTGCACACATCGGTTTTATTCTCTCTTTCTCCTCTCCTAGCTCTTGGCCAACAAGAAGAAATAATGGAGAAAGTGAGCCAAAATGGAAGATAAGAAGGAAAGAATTTGGCTTGGTCAAATATCCTTGGATTGATGACACTTGTCGTCTCAAGATTCCTTCTTATTTTTGTTTTCTTTTCTCCCTTTCTTTGGTCAATATTTTCGGATAGTTTAGGGAATAATCTAGGGTGATTATCTGAAATAAAAGCAAGGAGATTAGGGTAAGAAAGCAGTGCTCAAGTGGTGTACTCAATTGATAACAAACGGTGCACGTCGGTTCAAGCCTATTTTCCTTAACTCTCGTGTACTTATGTTTTAACTTATGATTCACTAACTTAACAATAGCACTTCTAATCACACACTTTCTCTTAGATATCTAATACTCACTCTTATCCACCAAATTTAGTACACACACCTCACCAATTAATCACACTATCAAAATACGCAAAAATCCTAGTTTATCCTAACTATAAAAGTAAAGGTAAAAACTCTCATTTCTATCATTTATTACAACTATTGAGGGAGTAAATGAGTAGTAAAAATATTATAAAGTAATTTATTCAAAATAAAAGGAAATTTTAAGAAAATATGAAGAATTTTGCAAGTCCTCGCAATTTTGAGCTATAAATTTGCTACATTTGGATGGTTTTATGGCCTTAATCAAGTGTATGTTATAACTTATGACTTGTTGTTGTTGTTGATGTTGATTTGAGATGAATTTTGGTGTTGAGTTTGGATGGCAAAGTAAAGAAAACAAGGGGAAGTGCTGCTGAATTTTTCCCGCACTAGACTCTAAGCAGTTTTGGGAAATCTATCATATCTTGGTATAGAAAAATCCAAATTGAGTTCTACTTATTGAGTTTGAAACTAGATTCAGAGTACTTTCTATCGTGAAAATTTCAGAATGTTCCTCGATTCCTATGAATATCTGTGATTTTCCAAAGTTGACTGAATTTCCATTACTGTTCTGTCTTTCTACTGGATAAAGCAGCCACTTGAGATTGGCATTTTGACTGACTTGTGGATAGAATCTTGCAAAGGTGTCTTCTGAGAAATTGTAAATCTTTGAATCTATTTTCCAACGGTATGAAGTTTATAAATTTTAAACTTAAGTAGCTTGAGATATGATTTTCCAAATAGCATCACGTAAAACTGGAAAAATTCTATTTTCCTAAAACTATCCTTACTTTCATTTTCAACTTTAAGTTGGAGTTGTTAAACCATTTTGAGCTTGGTTTTATGATTGGAATGAGGAAATTCTTGGTTACTCATGTCCCTTGGATCTAATTGTTCTATTTTTACTCCAAAACCATATTTGCACCTTTGCCCTAGTAGTTACTCGGATTTTCTTTGGTTCACCTAAACTTTGAATGGTTGAACCATAATGCTTTATCTTGGTTGTTCTTAGGGTTTGTTATTGATCAAGAGCATAACCCGGGGGCGAACTTTTGACGTTATTTTGCTTATACTGGTGAGTGTTCCTTGCATGTGTATGCTTTAAATGACTATGTGAAATGTTGTGAATGTTGCCGGAATGTTAAATGCTTTCCAATGATTGCTAAATGGATTTTCGATGGGCGAGTGTGTACTTTATCGCACTCGACCCAAGCCAAAGTGAATTTTCAATGATTGAATGCTACTTGTGCATGAATGTAAGCCTTTTGGCTGAACTGGACCCTTGCCCTTCGTTGTCAGTCGACTCGAGCCAGAAGCGAACTCGGTCGGGCTGCTGGTGACCCTGGGACAATGTTTGGTATACTCGAGTATTACCACGAAGTCTGGTGGAGAACTGGCCAGTGAATTCAATGCAATGAAATCAATGAATGAGTGACAATGACTACTGAAGGAGTTTTCACTGTTAAATGTTTTTAAATGGCGGAGGAATAAGGGAAATGGTTGGCAACTGATTGACTCCAAGTGAGCACGTATCCTTCCAATGAATGAATGTTTATTTCTTGAATGACTGTTTATTATTGTGCAAAGTGTTCAAATTGTTAAGTACCATACTTCCATGGTTTCTCTACCTGATTGCTTGTTTGAGAACCTCACTGGGCTTTTAGCTCATTCCTTTAGTTTTTGTTTTCCTTACAGGAATGGAGGTCTGGAACAATTAAGTGGGAACTAGAGTGGATAACCCTCTTGTACTTATACTTTTGGTTGATAGGATATATTTTGACATTTGATATTGTATTATACGTTTGGCTTTTGGGTTGTAAATAAGTTTACATTTTGGTTGGATTGTAGAACTTAAATGTTATTTTGGAGGCTTGAATGATTAATTTTGAGAGTTGATTGAGTGAGTCCTGGCGAGAGCTAGGCAGGCGGTCCGCCAAACCCTTGGGTACGCCCTAGGGGGAAGGTGGGGTCGTTACAGGTGGTATCAGAGCCACTGTGCGGGGTGAGCTTGGGCCAAGTGGTGTTATGGTCCCCTATTATGTGAATGAGTAAAGACTTAAGTACTCTTCTAGAGCATAAGCTGTGAATCATGAATGTTATAGGTGTAAAACCCTTATTATGATACTTGGAGAAGATAGATATGTATGTCAGGTAGGAATCTCTACTATAGGTGATTTACTCTTGGGACCGGCCGGCTCGAGTTGTGAATTATCCTATTTTTGGATTCTTGTACCCGAGTACCAAAGAGTTGATACTTGTATGACGGTTACGAATGAAATTGAGGTAAATGTGGAAGATGCGATTAGGTCATGCTTATATGAATTGTTTTTGGATCGAAAGAATAGGTTATTATCTTGGATTGGCATTACTAATGATGTATTTGAATTTGTACATGCAATTGAAGAGTTTTGTACTTTGACTAATTTGAGATGCTTGTGGATGAGGAAGTACAAGTGAACGTAGCCAAGGGAGGTCAAGGGTATACAGGCCCTAATGAACTTAATCTTCTTGAGTCTAAAGTAGGGCAACCTGCATCCTAGGGAGAGGTAGAATCAGTTGGTTCGATAATGACCTAGGTTAGAGACTCGAGAATGCAGGACGTGGGTGTAGGTAACTGGGATGACAAGCCATTTCTTATTCTACCACTGTATGTATGCTGCTAGTGACGTGTCAATGCTCATATGTATAGTATCTGCTTTGTTTTACGCACTTGGTTTTGATCAAGTTGAATTGTAAAGTATCTTTGTAACCTGATGAATGAACTTGGAATGCTATAAATGTACTAACTGCATTTCCTTATCTTTGACTGTGTGATTTAAACATGTCTTTCTTTTTCAGTTATAGTCGATTATTTTGTTTATGAGCTACATAACCTTTAAAAAAAAAGAGAGAAGGGTGTTGAGGGTAGACGAAGTCAAGGACGAGGGGCTAGTCGGGGACGTGGAGGTAGGCAAGTACAAGAATAAAAAAAAACAAGAAATGCGGCAGTAGAGCAGCAACAGGAAACAAGGGCCGAAACAGGAGATCAGGTAGCGACGGCCATACAACGAATGACTGATATTTTGGCGCGTCTAGTGGAACAACAGGGTCAGTGTGACGCCCCCACTTCTCCCAATGGCGAACCCAAGGGTATCCGGGGGACGCCTGCCCAGCTCTCGCCAGGACTCACTACAATCTATAATCCAAAAGCTCGAAATACTTCAAACAAATTCATATATATAATTAAAGTACTCCAAAATACTTCATACTTATAATTAGTTAGCTTTCAAACTTAATACAATCCAAAAGAGTATGTACTACCATCATCCACTATAATACAATTTAAGATCTTCAAAAGAAAACAATCTAGTACTACTCACGAGCACCCTTAGTCTCGAACCCTGTTAAGGAAAACAAAAACGTGGAATGAGCTACACAGCCCAGTGAGGTTCCAAGACACTCTAGCAGTTCTAATAAATCAGGTAATTTGAGCATACCACATATATGGTTCCAGGTTGCATATTGGGCACATTAGCATGAGACGGTGTTCATTGTACGATTAATTTGAGCATAACACAGGTATAGTTCGAGATTGGCACATTGGCACATTAGCAAGGAACAGTTATCATTACGTAAAATAAACACATATTGAAGGATACGGTGTTCCAGTGGAACCATTTCAGTCAACTTCACCTTATGACTCCAGTGATCCCCTCGGTTGTCTGGCCATCACCTTATCCCTCCAGTGGTAGTACTCGAGTATACCGAAACGGTGTCCCAAGATTCCAACCTACCCGACCGAGCCCAGTCCTGGCTCGAGTAGGTTAGTAACCAAGGGCAGGGCCCAGTTCAGCTTAGAGCTTACAACATGCACAAGTAATCAAGTAAATCGGTAAATGGTAAAAATTTATCATTTTAGTAGGTCGAGTGAGATAAAGTACACACTCGCCTTAAAACATTGGCAATTTCACAAGAGCAATTATAGGTAACACTTAACATCCAAACACGTAAGGAATATGCCATAATTTCATATGAATACGGAATTCATGCTAATCAAGTAATCAAGTAGTCAAGTAAATCGGTAAACAGTAAGTAATCAAATAGATCGGTAAACGATAAATAATCAAATAAATCGGTAAATGGTAAGTAATCACGGTTAACGGTTAACGGTTAACGGTTAACGGTAAGTAGTCACGGTTAATTGATAGACATTATTCATCTTAGTAGGCCGCCTATTGGCCATCTATTTTTACCACTTAAGAGTCGAGGAGATTCACTCCAATCGACTTATGCAGCCATAGCATAGTCAATCATTGAAACGCTTCATGTAAATATGCATTACAAGTATTTCATATCGAGTAATTCAAGTATGTTTTACTTAAATGAAAACGAGTGCGGTAACACTTGACATGTAATGACCATGGAGTAAACATATCATAGACTATTCAAATCACGTACTCCTATATGGAACACTCACCTAATCAATACAAGAGAGTAAGTGCTCAAACAAGTGTTTAGGCGTCCACTTCGAGTTCCTCTTGAAGGTCCCCTTGAGCGCCTGAGCAAATAACCATCAACTATCACACAATATCACTTAGAACCCCTACTTATCGAAGAAGGTTGTACTAGTATACAATCTAAGGAGAATTCATGAATTGAACCTTAATTACTCGTAAATCGAGACTCAAAGGTGGGGTTTTAAAATACAAGAGAAATCAGGTTTCCATCTTTGAAATCAAGTGTAAAACGATCGAGTGATATCGAAGGAAAAAGATGAGTTCTAAAAACTCAATTTCCTTTAAGTTTGGAAGTTTAGGGTTTGTCACACAATCTTGGAAAAATCGTATCTCACTCTCTACAAGTCCAAAACTGGAAACCTTGGTACCGTTGGAAACTTCTTCGAATGTACTAAAAGTTCCTCGAAGACACTTTTCCATGATTCAAAACGGAAGGTATTCAAAAATTGGCTCAAAGTTATTGTTTTGGGCTATTGAGGCAGTTGCGGGGTTGGGTTTTGGCCAACTTTGGAAATTTGGCAAAATTCACAGAATTTGAACTAGCCTCTCAAATTTGAAACTCAATTAGAGTTGCAATCAAAGTTTAAAAAAAAAACAAGCGGAACAAGAATCGAAGTTTTGAAACACCATGATATGGCGGCTCAAAGTTAGCTAAAAATAAGGACAGATTGAACATTTTCCAGATTTGAAACATGAAATTTGGGACTTCAGTTGGACATTGAAATAGACTCGGAATGGTACCAAATTTGGTAGTATTACTCTACCATATAAGGGATATTCCTCTGTCAAATTTCATATAACAATTCATTCGGGAAGTCAGTTAACAAAGCCACTAAAGTTCCAAGAATTTCCAAGGCAAATCTGCCTTGTACTTCAATTTTCCTTTTTAAAAGCTTTGCTCCACACAATCAACTTCAATTAATTCAAATATTGAAACTAATGTTCCATAAACATACAATAAGTAATTTAGAAGTAGTTGACATCAAGGTCTTCGAAATATAACTTCCCAAATCAGATTTGACCATTCGGCCAAGAGAAAAGGAAAAGTTTTCCAGATTCGAAGAGCAAATTTGGGACATCATTTGTATATCGAAATGGTCTTAGATTAACACCAAAATTGGTATAATTCAACTTCCATATGAGGAATACTTCTCTACTAAATTTCATTTGAAAATTCACACGGGAAGGTAGTGAACTAAACTACCAAATTTCAAGAAAATCCCAAGACCAATCTGTCTTTTACTTTCTTCTTCCTTTTCAAACATTTTGCCCAATGAAAACGATTCAAATCTGGTCCATTTATGAAACAAAAGTCTGAGAGACATCTAATATACATTTGGTAGGTGATTGACACCAAAACTTTCAAAATAACAAGTCCCAAACAAGATAGGCCATTGATCAGTCCAAAATGAGGGTTTTCAAGCAATGACGCAGGTCTGTAATTTGGCCATATTTCACTCAATTCAACTTGGAATTGAGCGTAGTTGGTGGCGTTGGAAAATAAATTCATAAGTATACAATTTCTCAGAAGAAATTGTTTTAAAATTTTGTCCACAACTGGCTCATTTTTAGCATCAATTCGCAGCTCAAAACAGAGCTTCTAGTACAGACGAAAAACAGGACAGGCAACTTTACAAGGTTGGTACGGATCACTCAGGTGGAATCAGGATGTTTATTTTATACCATTGGAAATCTGGGAATGTCTAGTTTCCATTGCCACAAACAGCACTCAATTTCGACATCGGAGTAAAACGTTATGACCGAAACAAAAACACTGCCGGAGTACACTGGACACCCGTTTCCAGTTTTAATGAATTTTCGAAATCACAACATTTAACCATCCAAATCACGTAATGTTTTTGTGGAAACCTTCCACACAAACCACACAACATATATACATCATAAACAAGTCATTAGAACCACAAAAAATTGCTCTAAGGGCCACGGCATGTACAGGGGCGGAAATGGAAAAATTCCCTCATCACTTCCTTTGAGTTTTCCTTCAATAATATCACTCATTCCTACTAATTTAAGCACTAATCCAACATTATTAACATCAAAACTCACAAAATCAGTTCATCAAGCCATAGTGGGAGTTCATAGAGCCCACACACCAAATTTCGAACATAAATAAGCTACCCACATGATTATATGAACTTATAAGTGCAATAGAACTTCCATAAATCAAGATTTGAAGGTTTGATCGTCACTTACTTTTGCTAGATGTTCAAGGCAGAATTTTCGGTCCTCCTTAGCCCAAGAAAAACTGTGGAAAGCAAGCTCTTTTGTTGCTTAAGATGTTCACCAAGTGCTTAACAAAGTGTGGTTGAATTTTGGTGTGATTTGGTGAAGATTTGATGAAGAAATGAAGAAGAAAATTGAAGAACTTGGGGTTGTTTTTCCTCCTCCTTTGGCCGGCTGGAGTGAGAGCAAGAGAGAGAGTGTTTTGATCAAAATGAAGCTTCCAAGAGAAGCTAAAATGTGTGGCCCAAAATTGTGCGAAAGTCAACTCTCTTCCCCGCGCGTTCCGTGCTCGATTCTCCTCGGGTTTGTTTCACTTGTGCACTAAACCTGTGAGGACCCGTAAAATTCCCTTATTTTATGTCATTTAATTCTATTTCTTTTCATGCGTTTTCTTTATTTTATTTTACCACCTTAATTTTCTAGACATTTTATAAGTGAATATAGTTTTCTAAAACATTTTTCTAGTATAAGTTAGTTCGGGTTAGTTTGGAAGTGTATTAAGGACACGGGACCCGCTAGTGCGGCAAGTGTGGTAAAATTGTGACGACTAGGTTCAGTTTCGTATTAAGGGATATTATTTTACAAGGTGCTAGAAGACAATTAGAGGTTAGCTAGATAGATTAACCATTGGAGGAAAAAAGATAAGCTTAAAACCTAAAAGACGCCACGTGTCGCGTTCCGATTGGAGGAAGACTTGCCTAACTTTTTACCACCTTAATTTTCTAGACATTTTATAAGTGAATATAGTTTTCTAAAACATTTTTCTAGTATAAGTTAGTTCGGGTTAGTTTGGAAGTGTATTAAGGACGTGGGACCCGCTAGTGCGGCAAGTGTGGTAAAATTGTGACGACTAGGTTCAGTTTCGTATTAAGGGATATTATTTTACAAGGTGCTAGAAGACAATTAGAGGTTAGCTAGATAGATTAACCATTGGAGGAAAAAAGATAAGCTTAAAACCTAAAAGACGCCACGTGTCGCGTTCCGATTGGAGGAAGACTTGCCTAACTTTTTTTACCTTTACCAAAAGACTAATTTTGACCAAAATCATCTTCATTTCTTCCTCAAGCTGGCCGAAAATTAGAGAGGAGAGAAGAGAGAAAAACCTTCATCTTGTTCTTCAATTTCTTGTCCAAAACTTGAGTTTCAACCGCTCAAATCGCAAACCCTTCCATAGAAGTACTAACTAAGGAGGAATCAAGGTCTTGGTGGAGGGATTTGTGAAGGGAACACCCTAAGCTATTACCTTTCTTGAGGTATTAAGGTATGTTGCTTGGAAACTCAAGTTTTGTTCCTACTAATGGTAAATTAGTGACTTGTAGTGGTTAAATAGCTTGTTTTGTGGATGATTTCATGGATTAAAGTGAAGTTGGATGAATTTCTTATATTTTTGGGAATTTTTCTGTTTTCATATGATGGTCATGGTTGTCTTGGATTGATGACTTAATATGGTATAAAATTGGAGCTATGGTGCGTTAATTGTGGTGAATTGCGGAAATTCCAGCTTATGTGCACAAATTTCCAGCTTTAGGGTTTCTAATTTGAGCCACTAATTGGCTATATATGAGGGGTATTGAGAACCTAATTAGGTTTGTTTAATAGCTTGTGATTTGTGTGTGTAATTGTGGCTGAATTGGATTGAGTTTGATGTGGTTTGTAGGTTGGAAAAGTAAAGGAAAACAAGGGAAGTGCTGTCAAAATGTTCGCAGGAACCCTTGACCAGTCTTGGGAAATTTGCTATATCTGGTTGTAGAAATATTGGAATTAAGTTCTGTTTGTTGCGTTTTAAACTATATTCATAGGGCTATAATCCGTAAAAATTTCAGACCCTAGTTCTGTCTGTGTGATTTATGGTGAGTTTCCAAAGTTGACTGAAATTACATATCTGTTCTGTCTTTTACTGGATGAAGCAGCGACTTGAGGCTCGAATTTGACTAACTTGTGATCTGAATCTTATAAATGTGTCTTCTAAGTAATTGTACCCCTTTGAGTCTATTTTCTGACGGTATAAATTTTATCAATTTTGGACTTAAGAATAGTGAGATATGATTTTTCCAATGATGGTGCGTAAATCTGGAAAATCCTGTTTTCCTACAATTATTCTTACCTTCATTTTGCACCTTAAGTTTGGAGTTAGTAAATCATTGTAGGTATGGTTTTGGAAAAAATGAAGGGTTTTGGGGTCGTTCTTGCCCTAAGACCAATTATTACCCGTTTTACTCAAAATTTACATTTTATCTCCTTGCATTTGTAGTCCATTTGAATAGGCATTCGACTAGTAATCGAGCCTTACTTGTGCACTCTGTTTACTGGATTTGTGAATGTGAAAACCCTAATTTTCTTGTCTTGATTATTCTAGGATTTCTCGGTGATTAAAACCCTACTTTGGGTGAAGACTTTTGACGTGTCTTTACTTGGATTGGTGAGTGTACCACTCCCCTCGATTTTTGTCTAACTTGGCATATGTGCTTGCAAATTGTGACTTGAATGACTGTATCATCTGTTTATTCGGTATGAGACGAGGGTGTGCTTTACCACACTCGTTCTCTGGCCTGTGTAACTTGTTTCCTGTATCTACTTGAATCTCTTACCTGTGTCTAATATGGATCCCGTGTACACTTGAATCTGTTACTTATACTTGATATGATGTCGTTTGGATGCATATCCAACGACCTTCCTGTGCCTGTTAAATCTGAGCTCAACCTCATGGGTAGTTACTTGATTCGAGCCAGCAAGGGCTTGGTCGAGGAAAGTAACGAACCATGGGCGCCTGTTTCTGGGAAATCTTTGGGTATTGGAGACTCTGGATTTTCGGTATACTCGAGTATTACCAACCACTATTACTGTTGAGGTGTTCGGGTCCGGTAAGGGGTATGTTTGGTGAACGGGATTTGGCGTTCTAAGAGGGGTCTACGGACATGTTTGCTTCTTTAAACGTTGACGGAGGGTCAACTACTGTAATGGGAATTTGGCTCCCGAGAGCCACCTGTATCCTTCCCGTTTAAGATGTTTATTTATTTCTTATTTGCCATGTCTACTTGAGTAAATGAAAGAAAATCTTCATGGTTCATGATAGCTTGTATTTTGGGTACCTCATTGAGCGTAAGCTCACCCCGTTCCATTACTTTTGTTTTCCTTACAGGGTTTAACTTCTTGGAAATCATGATTTTGAAGAAAAGAGTAGAGCTAGTGATATAGATCCCTTTTGATTTTGCTCCTCTGTATAAGAAACCCTAATTTTATTTCGAACAAGTATTTCCCTTGACTTGTAAAGTTCCAACGTATGTATATAAGTAATTATTCATGTTTTCTCCGTATATTTGTTGGTGAATGTATGCCTTTGTGTTCTTGATTTGGTAAGCTCCGATTGTTGGGTTTCTTTGGGTTCGATCGCGCGTAAGTTAGGGTTTGTGTGATTCGACTTCGTAGTCCTGGCGAGAGCTGGGCAGGCGGTCCGCCAAACCCTTTGGTTCACCTTAGGGGAAGGTGGGGCTGTCACAAAACCTCTAGTGCACTTCTATTCATATTATTATTATTCACTCTTAATGGTCTAAAAATAAGGGTCTAAAGTCCCTCAATTAATCGCGCGCGCGAAAACGCGTAATTCCGAATTTGTGCTCGATAAAGTGGAATTTTCAAGAAATTCTTATAACGATAGTATCACTAACTAATAATTGAACGCTTAAATATAAAAATACCTATTTCAAGACTAATGTACAAGTCTCCAATTTTCCAAGTTTATTGTATCCTCGAATTGATTATTGCCTCCAAACGCAAATTCACTATTCTCTCTAAACGAGCTTCCCAAAATTTAATTTTTGTAACAAGTCGTTTTAAAAATACATGTAAGCCATAGTTTCATGTAATTGGGTCTAAAAAGGTTAGAATAAAATATTCAGAGCAAACGGGCAATTAAATATTTAAATAAACTAGTAATAGGGGTTTAAAATAAGTAAATTTGCGGGTCCTCACAACCTCCCCTCCTTAAAAAGAATTTCGTCCTCAAAATTCATACCTTCCGTAACCTCAGATAACCCTGAACCTTGTTGTGTGATCATTTCATATGTTCTTGCAGATGTCACGGGTCGGTTTCCTCCTCCATTGACTTGTCGAGGGATAGTTTTATTTCCTTGTGAAGTAGTAGTTTCTCGTGGATACCGCTTTGGACAGTCGTGAACCTTATGGTTGGTGCTCCCACATCCCATACACTTTCGCCCCTTTAGCCAGCAGTTTTCTTCGGTATGAGTCATCCTTCCACAATATCCACAGGTCGGACGAGACATTGTGACTTGACTTGCTTGCGAGGTTTTCTTTGATTGTATCTGTCCTACTGGAGCTCTTCGTGATGTAGTCCCTTCTGGTTCCTTTATCATGAGTGGTGAAGGAAGTGATAGTCTTACTCCATCCACTCCTTTTTTTATTTTGGGTGGTGGTCCAATTTCTCTTTGTTTACTTTCGGATGCATCTCTTTTCCTCGCTTGAAAGGCTCTCAGTTGGGATTTTGTGCTTTCCACCCTTTGCGCTTTCTTGAGAGCGTCACTAAATGTTTCAATCTGTGCTGCGGCAAGGGCATCTTGGATTTCTAAATTTAATCCTTGGATAAACCGTCTTATTCTCTTCCGTTCCGTCGCCACCAATTTTGGAGCATATGTAGATAATTTCGTGAATCGGGTTTCGTACTCAGCCACACTCAAAGTTCCTTGACGAAGTTTTATAAAATCGTCTTCCCTCTTTTCTTGGACTAGTGGAGGAAGAAATTTCTCATTAAACTCTCGCACAAAGTTTATCCAAATCCTTGGAGTCTGATCTCTTTCCCACTTGTTTCTTATAACATTCCACCAGGCTCGAGCTGCTCCTTCAAGTTGAAATACAGCAAAAGTGACTTGTCTTTCCTCTGTGTAGTCCAACGCATCGAATATATTCCTTATATTCTCTAACCAATTCTCAGCCACTTCTGGGTCAGGTCCTCCAGAAAACTTGGGCGGGAAGAATTTTTAAAACCGCTCCAAAACTCGATCCTCCCCTATCTCTTGGTTTCCACGTTGGTTTCCTTGTCCAACCCCCTGGCCCTGTTGAGCTACCAAAAGCTCTAGTACATCCGTCATACGAGTTAAAACTAATCCAATTTGGTCATCACCTTCCCCAGCCCTTGGCTCGGCGTTTGGATCAATATCGGACCCATTATCTACTCTTTGATTTCGGGGTTATCTAGGTTGATGTCCCTTTCGTTGTCCTCTAGTTTCCATGTTCACGGCTAATCTATACGCATATGCATAAACCTCACACTAATCCATAATTGAACTACACACACATACCAGTAACAACGTTTAAAGAAAAATGAAATCACTTGCACAAATAACATTATCACCATACAAGTAAACACAAACTAGAGCTCATTAAATCATAACACAAGTTATAGTCAAGTAAAGTTCATACCAAGTCAAAGTCTAAACAAAAGTGAACAGGTGATTATCAAAAGTACATTCATCTCCAAGGCATAAACTCTTAAGTTCTACTCCCACCGTCTCACTACAAAAGATCACAAGTAGTGCTTCACTAGATTGGAACTAAACGATTCCCGTTCCCTAACACGTTCAAGTTCAATCCCAACACTAGGAACCTCTGGGCCACGATCCTTTCCACCTCCCGCTCTTAATTATTGGGCCATCTTAGCCAAACGATTGTTGGTTTCCTGTAACTATTCACGTGAAATATCGATTCGTTCTTATTCCCCACAAATGGAGATCTCAAATCCTTAGGATTGCCCTCAACTCTCAAGTACTCGGGTACAAGAATTCGAAACAAGGTAATTCACAACTCGAGCCGGCCGATCCCAAGAGTAAATCACCACATTTGAAATTCCTACCCAACATACATATCTAATTTTTTCCAAGTATCAAGATGAAGGGTTTATACCTATCACATTCTGTGAGAACCCGAAAAATTTCCACATTTTTCAAGTATTATTTTATTTCTTTGCCTACATTTTATACTGTCCTTTGAAAATATTAAATGTTTTATACATTTTACAAGTCAGTACAATTTTAAATCATTTTCCTAGTATAAGTTAGTGTACGTGAATTTGAAGTGCATTTTTCGATGTGGGACCCGCTAGTGCGATATAATTTTGCCGATTAAGTGATGAAATATTAAGTGATATTATTTTACAAGGTGCTAGGAGGTGATTAGAGGTTAGTTAATTAGAGGAATGATTGGGGGTGAGAGGATAAGCTTAGAACCTTCAAGAGAGCCAAGTGTCTTCACCTCATTGGAAGTTGGACTTTTGACCCAAGACATTAACTTTCTTAAAACCAAATTTTGACCAATTTCTTCCCATTTTTCCTTGCTCTTGGCCGAACCTCTTGACAAGAAAAACAAGGGAGAGCTCTTCAAATTTCAACTTCAATCCTTGCTCAAATCTTGAGTTTTAACCAGCCAAATTAGAAACTACTCCATACAAGTGATCACTAAGGGAGATTAAAGGCTTTGGTGGAGTTGTTTTGGAGGAGGAAGGACTAAGCTACTACTTTCTTTGAGGTTCTAAGGTAAATTGCTAAGAACATCCTTCTTTGCTTCTAATAGATGGAAATTAATGGCTTGTGGTTGCCACTTTGGTAGTTTTGTGCAATATTTCTTGGTTAGAAGTGATGATGTGTAGATTTCAGTTTTTTAGAAAATTTTCTGCTTTGTTCTGACCAGTGTTATTCGGCCATGATGGAGGCCGAATTGGCCTTAGCTCAAAACATGAAAGTTTTATAGAATTGAGTGTGGATTATTCCTGTAAACTTTCAGCTCAATCGGAGCACTGTAACATGTGAAAGGACTATTTTACCCCTGCTGCCCTGTTTCTGCCAAAACTGGAAATCAGCATCTGTAATTGGCTCGTTTGGATGGGAAGATGAATAAATTAGCTTTTGATGCCTTCTTAATAATTGTATCCTTGTATTCTAGCTTTCGAATGGCTTTGGAATCAACTAAATCGGAGTTGTGTGTGCTGAGATATGATTGAATAAGTCAGGACTGCTAGATGACTTTTACAGTGAGCTTCGAACTGGAAAATCTGGAGCTGTTTGGGTACATTGGACTAGGTTAGGTTGATAAATGGGTTGAGGTGTCTTCATAAGAATTGTAACCCTATGTGTTAGCTTTCCAACGCCTCTAAAAACACCCAAAACCGAGTTGTTTAGCCTGAGTTATTGCCGGTTAAAGTCAGTGCTGACAACCAGACTGATCATGAACTTTTGGAGCTGTGATTGGAAAATTCGACTTAGATAAACTATAAATTAGATTAAGTGGCCTTCATGAAAGTTGTTCCCCCCTGTCTTAGCTTCAAAAGGGTATAAGGTTCACCCCGATTCGATAACCATAGCTCCAGTTATGACTAAAATACTATGAGATGCCAAATCTGCCATTTAGCTTTTGTCTTCAAAATTGATATTTGCTTGTACTATTGCACTTTTGTTGTACTTGGATGATTTTGGAGCCTAATGGAAGGGCTATTGTGGTAACCTTACTTGTGCTGGAATGACGACTCCAATCGAGGTGTTTACTCAAATGGATAGGTTGGTGGAACAATCAAGGACAAGCACAAGATTGCTCAAAAACCCTTGCCAAAAGCAAGTAAAGGATTTGAATCTCTGATGTGAGCGCGGAAGCTATCTTAGGATCTTAGAGGACACGTTGCCAGACGAATGGAGTCGAACCCAAACTTGGACCACTGAAGAACGGATTCAACGGTAGAGGACGCCACAATCAAGTGTGTTTGCTTGATTGATAAGTCAATAAACAACCTAGGATCAACTCTAGGATGTTCAAACTAGCTTTCACAAGCTAAAGGAATTTGCCACAATGAATGGACGAAATTCTGGAATTTCTATTGAATAATATCGAAAACTAAATGTAACATCAGCTTTAGGGCTATTTATAGCCTTGACTAAACCTAATAAAGCTTGGGAAACATTAAGGGAAAATCGGCCAGCCCATTGGGTCTCTCTTGGCCGAAAGCTAACCTACTAATTAACTAAATTAATGACTAACTAAAGTACTATTGGACCTAAGGCCCACATGGCCGAAGCTAAGCTCAAGAAGAGCTACTTAATCGAGGCCCAATCCTCCCTTTGAGGCTTGATCACTTGCGCCTTCAATTGTAAGCAATATCTTGGTAGTCTTGCAAGGATCCTCCAAGTCAATTCCTTCAATGCTTGAGCTTGGTTTCTCTTGAGCTTATACGGCATGAACTAAGGCTTGAAGTGACTCTTTGAACCTCTTAACTTGTGCATGTGTAACGGGCCTATGTGAACACCACGGCCAGCTTGCTCATTCGCATCATTCCCCTCCTCTTGAAAAGGATTTGTCCTCAAATCTTGGGGAAAAGTGGTACTCCATGTCGGTGCGCTTATAGGATAGCAATGTGGGAGCTAGATGAACGAGCACCAGCCACGTCACATGTCGCTTGGACAACCTCATGATGCTCTTGAACAAGGACATTCTCCAAGACAAGAAATGTGACAGCCCCACCTTCCCCTAGGGCGTACCCTAAGGGTTAGCGAACTGCCTGCCCAGCTCTCGCCAGGACTGCTAACGGTCGCAAACACGCAATTCTAACCTAGGAGAAAGGTAAACCGAAGTAAGGTTAACGATAAGCGCGCAAAACGAAACCGAAAAACGGAACGAACGTGAACAGTACGTGCCACGTCACAATCCGACCGGAATCTGGCCGGATTGGAGGCAGTGACCAACTCAATTTTTTTTTCAAAGTCACCCCAAATCCGGCCGCATATCCGGCGAAGATCTGGCCGGATACCTGGCCGGATTCTGATGAACAGTGTCCGGCCAAAAATTTTCTTTTTCCGCGTTTGACGTCCGAACTCGTCCGAACGCGTCCCTAACACGACTAAACTTTAAATCAGCATAAACAAGTACATTTCCAAGAAAGTACATCATATATATATGAGAAAATATGTACACATAACCCATTCTAGGGTTTTCCAATCCAAACAAATGTCCAAGTCCCACATTAGGGTTTCTAAAGTCGAGGAGCTATACAAAAGTACAAAAGAATGTCTAACTAGCTTCTACTCGCTTCACAAAAGTTTGATTTCCCAAAACATGCCCTGTAAGGAAAACAAAAGGAACGAGTTTGAGCTTTCGCCAATGAGGTACTAAAATCATGCATTCAAAGCGCACGAAGGTAGCCATGCTCAAATATACACAACTAGCACACATATGGGAAACACCAAACCCATTTCAAAAGTGAAAGGATACGGGTGGCTCTCGGGAGCCAATTTCCTCTTGCAACTCTTGATCACCATGCCGTTGACCCTCCGTCAACGCTCAACGGACAAGTACGACCGTAGATCACCACTTTACACCCAGTACCTTCCACCGTACATTCCCCTACCGGGCCCGAACACCTCACAGAAATCAGGGGGTAATACTCGAGTATACCACAAAGTCGAGGAGCTAATGCTCCACTCGACACACAGTAACCTCATGGCTCGTTACCTAATCGACCGGCCCTTACCGGCTCGACTCGATAAACGGCCATTGAGGCTTGAGCTCAGTTATCACAGTAAAGTCGTAGGGCTCATGCCCCATACGACATTAGGCCAAACACAAGGCAAATTCACATATATCCAGTAATCAGTTATACACATAAGAGAACGAGAGCGATAAAGTACACTCTCGCCTCGAGCACAGAAATCACAGTTATCCAATTCAAGGAATCAAGTACACAACCAATTAAACACAATTCATGCATAGTACACTCACCCTTCAAGTAAGCAAGTCACAAAGTTTCGCCCAACGGTTGTCCGGAATCACCGGCACGACCTACAAGAAACAAGAAACTACAATTGAGACTCGAACACGAGTCGAAGGCCTCTTACGTGAATTACTAAAGTAAAATGCAAATATAGCTCAAAATTGGAAAACACATTGATTTTAAGGCCAAAGGTGCAAACAACCCCAAAACCTCACATTTTTACTCAATCACAACTTAAATGCACGAAACCCTAATTTTCTCGACACTCGGACAGCATTTCCCCTAAAATTCAGCTTTTCCATCCTACAATCAAACATCAATTTATATCCAAACCAATCACAATTGTTACAATTCAACCACAAACCAATCAAGGACTTTCATTAGGGCCACAATACCCTTCATTCACAATCAATTGCAAGATTAACAACCAACTATAGAAAAGCCCCAATTTCAAAACCCTAAAACTGAAATTTTTGTCCAAAGCTGAAATTTTCCGCAATTAACCGCAATTCACATACAAGAGCTCCAATTGGCTCAATATTAGACTATCAATCCAAGGCTAACTAACATTTATGAGATAAAACAGAAAAAATTCCCCAAAAATCAGAAATTCACCCAACTTCCAAATAAACCATCAAATCATTCATAAATCTAGCTATTAAGCCACCATAGGCTACTAATTTAGCATTATTAGAACCAAAAGTGAAGTTTCCAAGCAACATACCTTAACTCTCAAGAAAGTTTGTAGCTTAAGTGCTTAATCACCAAAATAGCTCCACCAATCACCTCTAACCTCCTTAGCAAGTGGATTTTATAGAGTAATTTGAGAATCAAATGGTTGGATTTCAAGATTGAGCAAGAAATGGAAGGCACAAGGTTGAAGCTTTCTCTCTTCTTTCTCTCCAAGAAAGTCGGCCAAAGGGGAGCAAAGTGAAAGTGATTTGGGTCAAAATTAACTTTTGGTAAAGGTGATAAAAGTTAGGCAAGTCTTCATCCAATGAAGTCGCGACACGTGGCACCTTTTTAAGTTTTAGACTTATCCTCTTACTCACTAGGGTTAATCCATCTAGGTAACCTCTAATCACCTACTAACACCTAGTAATTAAATCCCTTTACGCAAAACTTAACCTAATCGGACGAATTTCTCTCACTTAACGCACTAGCGGGTCCCACGTCCACTATTCACTCCAAAAATCTCGTAAATTGACTTATATTAGAAAAATATTTTTAAAACCTTATTTACTCATAAAAATGTCCAGAAAATTTTTAGAATAAAGAAAATGTGGAAAACGGGCGCAAATAAAATAAATTAAAGCCTAGAAATAAAGAAAATTTACAGGTTCTCACACTATGGCTTACATGTATTTTTAAAATGACTTGTTACGAAAATTAAGTTTTGGAAGGCTAGATAAGTGAGAATAGTGAATACGCGATTGGAGTCAATAATCGAATCGAGGATACAATAAGTTTGGAAAATTGGAGACTTGTACATTAGTTTTAAAATAGTATTTTTATGTTTAAATACTCAAGTATTAGTTAGTGACACGATCGTTATAAGAATTTCTTGAAAATTTCACTTTATCGCGCACAAATCGGAAGTACGCGTTTTCACACGCGTGTTTAATTGAGGGACTTTAGACCCTTATTTTAGACCATTAAGAGTGAATAATAATAGTATGAATGGAAGTGCATTAGAGGTTTAGTACACAAGTGAAACAAACTCGAAAGAATCGAGCACGAAACACGCGCGTACGCACACTATTCTTAGTTGACTTTTGGAGCAATTCTTGTCCACAAACTTATAAGCTTCTTCATCAGAACGTCACTTCCTTTCTTCCTCTTAGCAGCCGAGCTTCCACCAAGAAAAAAAGAAGAACAAAACCCATCATCATTCCACTTCAAATCTTGCACCTTTTCTCACTCAAAATTTACACACACTTTGCAAATCACTTGGAGAGCAACTCAAGCTAGGGCGGAGCTTCATCTCACGATTTTTCTTGGGCTAAAAGGACCGAAATTTCTGCCTTGATCATCTAAGAAAGTAAGTGATGATCAACCTCTCAAATCTTGACTTATGGAAGTTATATTGCACTTATAAGCTCATATATTCATGTGGGTAGCTTTATTTATGTTGGAAATTTGGTGTGTGGGCTCTATGAAATCCCACAATGGCTTGGTGGACTGATTTGATGATATTTGATGTTGTTGTTGATTAGTGTTTAATCTAGTGGAAATAAGTTGTGTTGTTGAAGGAAAACTCAAAGGAGTGAGTTGAGCAAAAAGGGACAATTCTGCCCTTGCTATGTCCGTGCACCTTAGTGCATTTTTTTGTGGTTCTATTGACTTGTTTTTGATGTAAATATGTTGTGTGGGTTGTGTAGAAAGTTTCATCAAAAAATTACGTGATTTGGATGGTTAAATGTTGAGATTTCGAAATTCTAGCAAAACTGGAAACGGGTGTCCAGTGTACTCTGGCAGTGTTTTTGTTTCGGTCATAACTTTTTACTCCGATGTCAAATCGAGTGCCGTTTGGGCACTAGAAACTAGACATTCCCAGTTTTCCAATGGTAAAAATTCCATCCTGATTCCATCTGAGCTAGCCGTACCAACCTTGTAAAGTTGCCTGTTCTGTTTCTCGTCTGTACTGGAAGCCCTGTTTTGAGCTGCGACTTGATGCTCAAATATGAGCTAGTTGTGGACAGATTTTGAAAAGATTTTTCTAAGAAATTAGTTTAAATGCCACCAACCACGCTCAATTCCAAGTTGAATTGAGTGAGTTGTAGCCGAAGTTCGAAACTGACTCAGGGATTGAAAACCCTCTTTTTGGCTAGTTGATGCCTTAACCTTGATTGGGACTTGTTGTTTCGAAATTCTTGGTGTTAACCACCTACCAAACACATCTTGGATGTTCTTAGACATTGTTACATAAATGAACCATATTTGAGATGTTTTCATTGGCCGAATATTTAGAAAAGGAAAATTTGCATACAAAGACAGATTTGCCTTGGAAATTCGTGGGACTTTAGTGATTTTGTTAACGACTTCCCGTGTGAATTTTTGCATGAAAATTTACAGAGGAATACCCTTATATGGTAGTGTAATACTAAATTTGTGTCATTCCGAGTCCATTTCGATACTCAACCAAAGTCCCAAAGTTCGTGGTTTAAACCTGGAAATTATCTAAACGGTCTCACTTTTTCAGCAACTTTGAGCTGCTATATCTTGGCGCTCAAAACTCCGATTCTTGTTCTGTTTGTTGTGTTTTAAACTTTGTTTGTAACTCTAATTGAGTTCCAAATTTCAGAGGCTAGCTCGCAATCTGTGAATTTTTCCGAATTTCCAAAGTTGGCCAAAAACCAACCCAAAACTGTCTTGGTAAGCCTAAAATAGCAACTTTGAGCTGAATTTTGAATATCTTCCATTTGGAATCATGGAAAAGTGTCTTCTAAGAACTTTTAGTACTTTGAGTCTAGTTTCCAACGGTATAAAGTTTCCAATTTTTGGACTTATGGAACTCGAGATATGATTTTTCCAAGTAGTGTCGCACCAAGCGCGAAATTTTCTGGTTTTAAACAAAGTACTCTCTTAAGCACTTTTAACCTTCCTTTGAGATGGTTGATCCGTTTTAGAACTAATTTCATGGTTAGATACAAGGTTCCTTAGAACTTTAAACCTTTGTTTTAAATCTTGATTTCTAAATGATTAAACCCCTCTTTGAAGTATTTTCTTGGTTGTTCAACTTCCTTGGTTAATGGCACCTTATTTTATACTTGAGAGATGGATTTCAACCTCTATTTTTATGCCTCGATTTCCATGAGTTTAAGCTTTAAAAATGGAGCATCTTAACTTGAGTGATTCTTGGAGAATTTCACTAGTTTTCTACTCAAAACTTGGAACCTTTGGCTTTGACATTTACAATGAAATTAGGGAAGTTTTGAATGAGTTTTGACTACATTAGTTTGAAAATGTGAACGCTCTTTGTATTTTTAAGTTCGGATGTGAGATTAGAAGTTTTGAGGAATGAAAACCATCTACCTTTTTCTCGATTTTCGTGCTGAAAGTAAAATTGGTATTTTCTTTTGGAGTTGAGATTATTTACCAAGACTTAACTCGAAAACGACTTGTGAGCTCGCTTTGAGCGTTATTTCAATGATTTAACGAGAAAGACTCCTTTAACTTGACTTGAACTATGACCTTGAGAGTGGGGAGCGAGAAAATGTTTTCTTATTAACCTTGGCCGAGTACCTAGGTAATCATGAATGTGCATGTCTCAGGTGGTCACGAGAACGCTGAAGAGCTCGTCTGACTTCTCGCTTTGCTCCTCTTTGCCTTGACTTTCGGTGAGTGTCAAGTGCATGGTTTGCTGCTTCTACTTGATTTATTTTGCTTAAATACATGAATATTACTTGATGAGACGAGTGTGTACTTAATCGCACTAGCTCTCCTTTACCTAACATGCTACTCAACTTGTTATGTGATTACTCGAACTTTTTTTGCATTGAACTTGGTTTTGAAGTCGATTGGAGTGAATCTCCTCGACTCATAATTGAACTGTATGACTGCCGATTGGAGTGCGCTCATCGGCTTATAACGGTATTTGTTGATTGGATTGAATGTCATCGACTATTATAATTGTAATCGTATAATCGAGTCTTTGAACGATAGCATGTACCACACCGATTCGGGTGGGAGGTACCTCTCATGTCGACTCAAAACCCTAAATAATTGATCAGTTCTCTAAGCGATAGCATGTACCACACCGATTCGGGTGGGAGGTACCTCTCATGTCGACTGAGAACCATAAACAATTGTAGTCGGTTCCCTGAGCGGTAGTATGTACCACACCGATCCGGGTGGGAGGTACCTCTCATGTCGTCTCAGAACCATAAACCATTCTAAGTCGATTGGAGCGATGTCTCGTCGACCACTGAGCGATAGTATGTACCACACCGATTCGGGTGGGAGGTACCTCTCATGTCGACTCAGAGTCATAAATAAAGTATAAGTCGATTGGAGCGATGTCTCATCGACCACTGAGCGATAGTATGTACCACACCGATTCGGGTGGGAGGTACCTCTCATGTCAACTCAGAACCACAAACACATAATCGATTCCCTGAGCGATAGCATGTACCACACCAATTTGGGTGGGAGGTACCTCTCATGTCGACTCAGAACCATAAATGGAATAAGTGAAGTTCCACCGACTTAATTACCTACACGGGTGACGGAATGTCATCATGAGAAAGTTTTGGATTGAACTTTGGCGAAGCAAGTAGGAATTAGCTCTTGAGAGCTCATGTATCCTCAGTAAAGGTGTTTAATTGAAAATTGTAAATTGCTTGAATGTTACAGCTTTATTTCTCGCTTAAATGATATTGTTATTTAAATTACGTGTTTTGCATGTTTTTTGGCCTCACGAGCATTCGCTCACCCCGTAGATTTGTTTTCCTTAACAGGAGCCGAAATGGAAGGAATTATGGAGAGGTCGACTTGATGGCCCTTTTGATTAGAATATTAATGTAATGGATTAGACTACTTTTGGGAGTCTGTATTTTGGGGAAAGTGATGTACTTTTGAGAACTTGAGTTGTAACACTTGAAAGTTTCTTTTAAGGAAGTGACTTTTCTTACTTCGACTGTCATTCTTTAGTTGATTATCTTAGTTTGAATTGAAATTGTATCGAGTCCCGGCGAGAGTTGAGCAGGCGTTTCGCGGATACCCTTGGGAGAATTGGGGGCGTCACAGAAGTTTTTTCAAGTATCGCAAACCCCACGATTTTGGTTTCAAGAAGTTCCAAATCAGTCTTTGGTAGGCCAAGATTTTCAAGAAATTTGTTCAAGAAGCTCAAGAACTCACCCAAGGATGTTTTGGTATTCAAGTTTTGCAAGAAAAACAACACAAAAGTTCAAGAACAAGAGTAAACAGGTTCGGCAGCCCCATCAATCAAATTCCAGCAACGACTTCAAGGAAACAACAATCAGGTATGCGATTTTCTCTTCTTTTTTTTTTGACTTTTGCTGGGTTGTTTACACGCCCAAACAGCACAACAACCAATTAGAATCAGGCCACAACCGAAGACAAAAAAACTACAGCAAATAGCGAAGGAAAAAACCTGGGCAGTTTACTACGTATGACAATCCCACGCAGGGGTGCGACTAGAAGGAAGAAACCCTGGCCGCCGCAATTCTCTGCTGGGCTATTGGCACAACCCAAGGCGACACAAAACCCACAAGGATGAGACTATAATCTAGACAGAAACGACAGCAAACAACGAGGGAGAGCAATCTGGACAGCATTACTACCCACGGACAACCCAACGCGATATGCGACAAGAAGAGCAAGAACCCTAGTTGCCGCGACAAAAATTTCTTTTTGTTTTCTTTTCTGGACCACGACACGGATGACCAGCAATAAGACACAATGCACGATGACAATTCTGGACAGAAAGTTAACGGACAGCAACTAAACAAACAAACGACGGGCAGGAGCACTAAACCAGAATTTTCAAGATGCTACGACAGAATTTGAAACCAAGTGACAACAAAACCAACGGACAGATTTGACACTACAAATAACCAACTACGGCCACCAGATTTCAAGACACCACAATTGGAAGACTCACGGACAGAATTCAAGACGCAACAACCAACACAAGTGCGGGCAGTTTTTTTTTTTTTGTAACAATGCAGCGGAAAACAAGGAAACCCTAACGACACACAAAGACAAAAAACAAAGGATATAACGGATTGATACCTCAACCTAGGCTCTGAAGCCAACTGATACGCTCCTCGATCAACACGTTTCGAGACACGTAGCACGTTGCCCAAGGATCTTCGCTGAGATGTCCAACCGTTTGGATTGTGGAACCTAAATATCAAGAAGGATGACACGACTTGATTCAAGCAGATAGAACGACGACTCCAATCGAGGTGGTTACTCAAATGGATAGATCGGTAATGAAACAATCAAGGACAATACGCAAGATTGCTCAAGAACCCTTGCCCAGCAAGTTAAGGGAATTGTACTCTCGAATTGAAGAGAACAAAATAGAATTTTATTATCATAAAACGGCTATCCTAAAACCGTACATCAAGGAGCCTTTTATAGGCTTGAGACCTATGAGCCTAATCCCTTTTGGCCAAGGATTAGTGGACCTCTTAATGTTACCTAAACTATGAAGCCTATCCGGGCCACACTTGTTCATGAGTGGGCCGTCTTATTTAACAAACCAAGACTAGTAAAACTGAAACAAATAACAAATGACATCAACTACCAAAATCAGGACTACTATCAACTAATAATCGGTCATAACAAATAAAGGACATGCGTGACCAGAATTTTAAGCTCCATCGGCTTGAATCAACGTGTAGACAACTTGATTAACATCCTTCAAGCCTTCAATGTCTCTATGAAAGCCTTAAGTCAAGGCCGCCATCCGTGCACAGATCAAAATCAATCCATAAGTGAGAGAAAATAGAGCCACAAAATGCAGCTTCTACCTTTCTCTCGGATAGGCCATCAGAACAGGACAGTAACTTTGCTGACTCACTACGGCTCACTCATTTCTAACTAGAAAGTGAATTTTATACCATTGGAAAGCTACAAATGTCTAGTTTCAAATGCCGCAAACGGTACTCGATTTCAACATGACGTTTCTAACCATAATCCAAGTGAAATCTTCCTTCGATTTTTCCGTCGTTTCTAACCATAATCTTTTCATCTACACACATTACAATCATATTCAAGCAATTACACCTCAATCCCCGCTACCTAGAGGTCACCACAAGACCGCTAGCCTAACATTTAAAGCAAGAAAGTAAACTCCTCAAGTCCGCTAGCCTAATCCATGTGTAGGGTTCAAACCCTTGCATAAACAACCATAGATCTTGTATTAAATGGAGGGATTGGATGAGTTGATGTGTATACCTCTAGCCTTGCTTGAAACCAGAAATTTTGGGACAAAAATCTCCCAAGAAAATCGCAAGATGAAGTCCTCCTGATACGGTCCTCGATCAACGCGTTTCGAGACACGTAGCACGTTTGCCCAAGGATCTAGCGAGATTGTCCAACGCTTGGATTGTGGAACCTAAAACCAAAACGGACGACACGATTTGATTAAAGGTGGTTAGAACGACGACTCCAATCGAGGTGATTACTCAAGTGGATAGGTCGGTAGAACAATCAAGGACAAGCACAAGATTGCTCAATAACCCTTGCCAAAAGCAAGTAATGGAATTGTACTCTCAATAATGAAAGAGAAACAAAGCTACAATTTTATTCATAAAACGTCTAACCTTTCAACCGTACAACTTGAGCCTTTTATAGGCTAGCAAAGCTAATGAAACCCTAGGCTAGGAAGGGGGATGGGGTTCGGCCACCTTGTGGATATAAATGGGCCGGATCCATGACTCAAACAAAGTAACGAACTAGTAACTAATCTAACAATGACTCGACGCCTAACACTTGTAACTAAAAGGCCGACCAAGCCCATTGGAAAACTGAAAAGACTAGCTATTGGGCTAAAGCCCAGCTAACAACCATCACTTAGCTCCTCATGGGCTTGGATCAACGTGTAGACAACTTGATGATCAACTTCTAAGCCTTCAATGTTCCGATGGACCCCTTGTTGGTCTTGAACATTTTGTACAAGGGATTGGAGAGGACTCTTTGAAGCGCTTGGCCCGTGCACGTGTAACGGGCCCAATGGGAACTCGAACTGGATCATTACTTGGCTAAGGTCCATGCACACATCAGTCCCCTCCTCTTGAGAAGGATTTGACCTCAAATCTGGATGGAGATGAATGATACTAAACAAGAGTTAGTAGTATGACACCTCAAATCGACAGTGCGCTTGGAGGTCAGCCACATTGGGAACAAATGAAAGGTCACGAGCCAAGTTAAATGCCGTTTGGTCAGCTTCATGAGGCTCTCAAACAAGGACATACGCCAAGATAGGAAAGAGCTTGTGTAAGGCTCGTGAAAGTTCCAAGTAGCAATCCAAAGCTCTCTAATCAGCCTTCGGTCATGGATTGTCATATTGTCACATACACAATAAATCTCAGAGTTAGTGGTCATAGGCATACAATTGTGCAACAGCTTACCATTCTCATGCACAAGATAAGGATCTTCATAATGATGCTCATGGAAGCTAGAGAAATCCTGAATCGGATTGTACAATGTGGTATAGTTCGGCCCTTCTTCACAACATGCAGCTGGAACAAGTATGAAATCAGGTTGCAACTCTTTGGTCAAAGCTGAAAATTTTTGGACAGCTTTACTACCTACAAAAATGACATAAGTTTCAGCTTGTTTCGAACCAGAAATTGGATAAAGAAGCAATGGGATATCGTTAGCTAAATGGTAAGAAGGTGTGGAACAAGATTTAAATGTGAAAACTCCCTTTGACACTTCGATGTTCTTTCCAACAATGGGTTCAACTTGAGAATCCAGTGCTGGTTCTTTACACTTCTCATCAAAATCTACATAAGAACAACAAGAATTAGGACTAGTAACATGCTCAAAATAAGGCAAAAATGATGAATGAACCATAGGTAAAGAACAAGAACTAAAATCTGGAATTCCCCTTTTAAGATGAGCTCGAATCAATCCTTCAATTGTGTGGACAGGTTTGAATTGACATTGTTCCATGAATTGACACCAAAGAGATTTAGCTCCTAGAAGACAAAACCCCATGGAAACTCGCAAAATGTCCAAGTGACGTCGGAATGGAACATGTCATGACCAACTCTACTTGACTTTGTTTAATCTGCACAAAACGAAGAGATACTAAACATGTGACAGCCCCACCTCTCCCTAGAGCAAACCCTAGGGTATCAGTGGACCGCCTGCCCAGCTCTGGCCAGGACTACGAAGTCGAATCACACAAACCCTAACTTACGCGCGATCGAACCCAAAGAAACCCAACAATCGGAGCTTACCAAATCAAGAACACATAGGCATACATTCCTCAACAATTATACGGGGAAAACAAGAATAATTACTTATATGCATACGTTGGAACTTTACAAGTCAAGGGAAATACTGGTTCGAAGTAAAATTAGGGTTTTGATTACAAAAGAGTGTAACAAAAGAACATTTACACTAGCTCAACCCTTTCTTCCAAATCACGGTTCAAAAGTGTTGTTCCCTGTAAGGAAAACAAAGATAACGGGAAGGGGGTGAGCTTACGCTCAATGAGGTACCAAAAGTATAAGTAGTCACGAATCATGGCATTTCACATATCAATCATGCAGTTGTACACACCAGATAGGGAAATAAATAATCATTTCCAAGAGAAAGGATACAGGTGGCTCTCAGGAGCCAAAGTTCCCATTGCTTCACCGGAGCTTGATCAAATAGTAGTCGACACCCCGTCAACTTTCAAATAAAGTAACCCGTCCAGTAGAGCACCACTTTCACACCGATTCCGTCCACCAAACATACCCCTTACCGGGCCCGAACACCTCAACCGAACAGAGGGTGGTAATACTCGAGTATACCAAAAATCCAGAGTCTCAATTACGCAAGGATTTCTCAGAAACAGACTACTGTGGTTCGTTATCTAATCGACCAGGCCTTTACCGGCTCGACTCGAATAACTAGCCACAGGATTTGAGCTCAGAGGTAACAGAAAGGTCGTTGGATTAATTTTCCAAACGACATCAACAAATACAGAAAACAGGTACAGATAACAGATACAGAGAACAAATACAGATTTATACAGTATACAGGAACCAGAATAACCAGGTGAGAGAAACGAGTGTGATAAAGTACACCCTCGTTTCATATGAACCATACAAAAGTCACAGATAATCAAGTCGCAAGTTGCAAGTACAGATGAATCAGATAAGCACCAATTTAAGGGGATGGTACACTCACCAATTTAAGTGCAGCTACTTCAAAAGTTTTCCCCAAATGACTTTAATCGCCCAGAAAACCCTAAAATAACCGAGGTAAATAATTGAGGTTTTCACATCCCAAATTCTAGTAAACAAAAATGCACAAGTGAGGCTCGACTACAAGTCGTATGCCTATCCAAATGAACTATGAATGCAAGGTTGCAAAAGCGTGATTTCGGAACGAAAAGGTAATAGGGGGACCTAAGGGCTTGAATGACCTAAAAGCCATTCATCTACTAAGAATCAACTCAAACTTGAAGGAACCAAACGGTCTAGAAAATTGGGCAGCATGCCCTTTGTGTTTACCAAATTTCCAGCCATTTATGGCTTCATTATTTTCCTCAATCAGCCCCAGAAACACACACAAATAAGGTTACCACAATAGCCCTTCCATAGGCTCCAAAATCATCCCAGTATAACACAAGTGCAAAAGTATCATTGAAAATCAGTTTTGAAGACAAAACTAAACGGCAGATTTGGCATTTCGTAGGACTTTAGTCACAACCGGAGCTATGGTTATCGAATCGGGGTGAAACTTATACCATTTCAAAGCTAAGACAGAGGGGAACAACTTTTATGAAGGCCACTTAACCTAATTTGTAGCTTATCTAAGTCGAATTTGCCAATCACAGATCCAAAAGTTTAAGATCAGTCTAGTTGTCAGCACTGACTTTAACCGGCAATAACTCAGGCTACACAACTCCGTTTGGGGTGTTTTCAGAGGATTTAGAAAGATAAAACATAGGGCTACAAGTCTTGTGTTTTGGCCAAAAGCTAATTGGATACGAATCAGGGTGAAAAATGCAGTCCAAACTGGTGAATTCACAAAACTGTTTACGAATTGCAGCTTGTAACTGTCAGGATATTTCGGTCATTTCGCAAGTTTCGGTGCTCCGATTGAGCTGAAATTTTACCAGTAGCTAACTAACTCAAATACCTACAACCTTCATGTTTTGAGCAAGGGCTAATTCGGTCTCCCTCAAGGTCGAACATACAGTGCAAAAACAGGGCAGATTACTACCATAGAAACCCTAAGCTGGAATTTTTTCCACATAAAGCTGAAATTTCCGCAATTAACCACAAGTAACGCATAATAGCTTCAATTCCATACCATATTAAGCCATCAATCCAAGCCAACAATAATTATCATATGAAAACAGAAAAATTCCCAAGAAAATAAGAAATTCACCTAACTTTACTTTAAACCACAAATTCATCCATAAACTAAGCTCCTTAACCGATATAAGCCACTACTTTGCAATTATTATGGACAAAATTGAAGTTCTAAGCAATATACCTCAATCACCAAGAAAGGTAGCAACTTAGGGCTTCTCTTTGCAAAATCACTCCACAAGCACCTTTGATCTTCCTTAATAAGCAATTCCTACGGAGGAAATCGGATTTTTATCGGTTGATTTGCAAGATTTGGACAAGAAATTGAAAGAAAAGTTGAAGGCTTCTTTCCTTTTTTTCCCTCAAAAATTTCGGCCAAGATGCTTGAAGAATGAAGATGATTTTGGTCAAATTTTACTTTTAGTAAAGTTGTAAGAAAGTTAGGCAAAACTTGGCCCAATAGAAATGCGACACGTGTCACCTTTTTTTTGATCTTTTCCTTATCCTTTACCTTACTAATGACTAAGCATCTAACCAACCTCTAATTATCTCTTAGCACTCAGTAATTTAATGCCTTACTGCACAACTTAACCTAATTGGCCGAATTTCTCTCACTTAACGCCCTAGCGGGTCCCACATCCGCTATTCGCTCCAATTCTCTCGTGAACTCACTTATATTAGAAAAATGGTTTAAAAACTATATTTACTTATAAAATATATGTAAAATGAATATAATAAAGAAAATAAAAAAAAATGTGTGCACGAAAATCGATAAAACCCTAAAATCGGATTTTTGTCTTCCTCGAGTTCTCACAAAACAAATCACATGTTAGCCGGTTAGCAAACAAAATGTTCACACTTTCGGCCTTTGTAAACACGGTCAACCACTCCTATTTACTCTGCACTAAGGCCAAATTATTCTTTCCTTTTCCCACTCCATTCTTCTCGGGCCATTGCTCACTCATTGTACATGAGGTTTGATTTTCATTGTCTGGCTCATGTTCATGGCTCGGTTGCAACTCATTCATATTTGGCTCTTCAATCAACGAGGAACTAGAATGAACTTTTCCTTTATTAGCACCAGTTGACACATGATTAAGTTGCTCCAAGTGTGAATCCAGCACTTGGCTAATTCTTTCCATCATAGAATTAACCAATGCTTTAGTCCGACTTCGGAAATCATCGCTTGATTCACGAAGCCTTGACTCAATTCGAGAATTCTCGAACTCCTTGTCTTGATGGTCAAGGTACTTCTTAGATGAATCTCGTCTGCTTGAGGTTGACCTCGACTTAGATGCTCTGCGCGAACTTCTTTGCTCCTTCTCATACTCATCACAATCTCGTTTATACCTGTCATATACACACAAAGCACGGTAACGTTCCATCTCCTTCCGGAGTGAACGAAACTCATGTTGTGAACTAGATTCCATGGAACTAGAGTGCTTGGGAGTAGGCCGCTTGGAACCCCTCCTCTTGAGAGGCTCATTCTCCAAGAATTCTTGGTTGTATGAGTAAGACGCAACTTCCCTAGGCATGATTACGTGACCTGCCAAATGGTTTGCAAAGAAAAAAAGATTCCTCACGACACACAAGCTCACGTGTATGTGCTCATCACTCGTGTATCACTCAAAGCACTCAAATAAGCTTACCAAAAATTCCTTACCTTGCCGGTTTGAGTAGTTGAGAAATTCCGTGCAAAAATCCAAAAATTGTTCCCCAAACTTTCCACAAGAGTAACCAAGAAAACAAGACACAAATGGGATGCAAAATGGAACAAGGATGCACGGTTTGGAAGCTTTCTAGTGGCGGACAGAAATGGAAACTAGCGCTAGTGTGAAAGGAATCAAGCGAAACCCTAGCTTCCTAAAATGTAGGAGTGTGTCCAAGTGGAAATAAAAGAGTTATCGAAGTTATCTACTTAGTTGCCTAACTGATTTTGGAAAACAAGTTAGTCTTGGAACTCTTTTAGAAAACCCTTTCCTCTTGGAATTATCCTTGAGAAAACTTCCAAAAATATCTTTTTCCAATCGAAAGTGCAAATCAGATTCGGTCCTTCTTCCTTCTTGCGCAATTCCAAATTTGCACATTCATACAAGTCGGTTTGGAGAGGGCTCTATTTAAGGTCCACTACCCACACACTTCTTGCAAACACAATTACTATATCAGAATTTCTATTCAAGAAGCAATTTCAGTTTCGGCCCTTTGTCAAAATTAATGGAGAATCAACAAGATGATGCCAACAACCCTACTCAAGCTCCCCCCCCAATGGGTTACTCAAGATGCTTCCAAGAAATTCACTCCAAAACCAAGGAAACCCTTCACCACCGCAAGAGAGTACAAAAAGATGTATATTCGAAGGGTGAAACAAGTTCCCAAGAAACAAGATATTCAAGAATTTCAAGAAGTGGTGGATCAAAACTTTTGACTCTTTTCTTTGTTTGATTTTCTGTTTTGGATTTGGAATAAGATGTAATGGTGGTTGTTTTGGCAATAAAAGAACCGAAATTTTCCTTTTCTTGTTGTCCTTCTTGCCCCACCCGAACTCTCTCTTTTCTTTTCTTTCGATTCTGTTTCTTTTTTTTTTGACTTAACAAACGGCACAAGCTCTTAGCCGAATGTACCAACAAGAATCTGGTCAGCCGTGATTTTTTTTTCCACAATTAATGATCAAACTCCAAGATCTTGCAAGAACTTACCAAGAACTCATCAAGAACTTCAAGAGCTTCAAGATTGATTTCAAGAAACTCAAGAAACCCTAGATTCTTATAGGTTTCCCTCAAGATTCACAAATACCAACCAAGTTAACCAAAAGTCAGATTTGAAACACAAGTAAAACAACTTGGAAGACTCAAAGACAGCTTGGACAGATTTGCGCAAAGAAAAACCCTAGCGCACAAGAACCCTAGCCGCAAACGAAACCCTAGCCGTCGCAAATTTTTTTTTGTTTTTCTTGTTTTTTAAACCCTAACAACCCAAACACAAGATCCAAGAACGAAATTTGGATAGAAAACACAAAAAAAAGACAACACCCAAACATATTTTTTGTGTTCGGATAAACAGTACCCGCGGATGAACAGTGACGGTGAATAGTGAGGATGAACAATACCGAATTTTTTTTTTTGGAGTAATGCTGCGGAAATACCAAAAACCCTAACGACACAACTACGAAAAAAAAATAAGGATATAACGAAAGATACCTCTACCTAAGCTCTGAAGCCAACTGATACGGTCCTCGATCAACGCGTTTCGAGGCACGTAGCACGTTTGCCCAAAAATGTAGCGAGATTGTCCAATGCTTGGATTGCGGAACCTAAAACCAAAACGGACGACACGGTTTGATTAAAGGTGGTAGAACGACGACTCCAATCGAGGTGATTACTCAAGTGGATAGGTCGGTAGAACAATCAAGGACAAGCACAAGATTGCTCAATAACCCTTGCCAAAAGCAAGTAATGGAATTGTACTCTCAATAATGAAAGAGAAACAAAGCTACAATTTTATTCATAAAACGTCTAACCTTTCAACCGTACAACTTGAGCCTTTTTATAGGCTAGCAAAGCTAATGAAACCCTAGGCTAGGAAGGGGGATGGGGTTCGGCCACCTTGTGGATATAAATGGGTCGGATCCATGACTCAAACAAAGTAACGAACTAGTAACTAATCTAACAATGACTCGGCGCCTAACACTTGTAACTAAAAGGCCGACCAAGCCCATTGGAAAACTGAAAAGACTAGCTATTGGGCTAAAGCCCAGCTAACAACCATCACTTAGCTCCTCATGGGCTTGGATCAACGTGTAGACAACTTGATGATCAACTTCTAAGCCTTCAATGTTCCGATGGACCACTTGTTGGTCTTGAACATTTCGTACAAGGGATTGGAGAGACTCTTTGAAGCGCTTGGCCCGTGCACGTGTAACGGGCCCAATAGAACTTGAACTGGATCATTACTTGGCTAAGGTCTGTGCACACATCACCTCCACAAAGATTAAGTAAATCTCCAAGTAGTTAGAAGATTGGGTGATGATTTGTGTAAGAAATGGAAGCAAGATGAAGTGAAATGGAAAGAGCTCTTTCTCTTCTTTTTCCTGGCTGTTTGGCCGAAGCTTGAGGAGAGGAGAGAGAGAGTGTTTGATGAATGAAGCTTCTCTTGGAAGCTTAAGTGATTTGTGGTTAAAATTTGAGCAAAAGTCAACTATGAATAGTACTCGCGAGCGAAGGTTTCGTATCCGTTTTCTCTCAGGTTTGTTACACTTGTGCACTAAACCTCCAATGTAATTCCTTTAACACTATATTTATTCACTCTTAGTTGTCTAGAATAAATTTCTTAAATCTCCATTGTTTAAATTTGTCGCGAAAAACGCGAACTTCCGATTTGCGCGCGATAAATCGAGACTTAAAAGAAATTCTTGTAACGATAATATAACTAACTAATACTAAGGTAAATAATCATAAAAATAACTATTTTAGAAATAAAAACACGAGTTCTCACATCCTCTCCCCCTTAAGAAAATTTCGTCCTCGAAATTATACCTTAATTTGAGAACAGGTCTAGATATTTTCCTCGAATTTCTTCTTAAATTTCCCAAGTTGCTTCCTCCAGTCCGTGGTTCCTCCATAGAACTTTCACCAACGGAATCCGCTTGTTTCTCAATTCTTTCACCTTACAATCGAGAAGCTTTATTGGTTTCTCCTCATAGGTCAGTGCTTCATCAATTTCAACATTCTCCGGTTGCAGAACGTGAGACGGATCCGGATGATATTTCTTAAGCATCGATACGTGGAAAACATTGTGGATCCGAGATAGACTTGGTGGCAATTCCAACTTATAGGCTACATTCCCTACACGTTGGATAACCTTATAAGGCCCTACAAATCTCGATTGTAATTTCTTCCTTTTTCCTGCTAACAAACTTGCTTTTAAAGGAGTAATCTTAAGAAAAACTTGATCTCTAACCGCAAATTCCAAGTTCTTCCTTCGGTTATCTGCATAACTCTTTTTACGACTTTGTACGGTTTAAACCCTTTGGCGTATCAACTTCATTTTTTTGATCGCATCCTCAATCCAAGGCACTGTAGTAGGGTCTAAAATCTTTCTTTCTCCAACTTCATCCCAACAAATCGGAGACCTACATTTTCAACCATAAAGTGCTTCGTACGGCGCCATTTGAATAGAAGAATGGAAACTATTATTGTAGGCAAATTCCACCAAAGTCAAATACTTACTCTAACTCTCTCCAAAATCCAAAATACAAGTTCTTAACATGTCATCGAGCGTCTGAATCGTCCTCTCAGACTGTCCATCTGTCTGGGGATGGTAAGTAGTGCTAAAATTCAATTTAGTCCCCAACACTTCTTGCATCTTTTGCCAGAACCGCGAGACAAATCTAGGGTCTCGATCGGACACAATACTTACAGGTATCTCGTGTAACCTTATAATCTCATCCAAGTATAACTTAGCTAACTTCTCCAGCGGGTATTTCATACTAATCGGCAGAAAGTGAGTCGATTTGGTCAACCTATCCACTATTACCCAAATGGCATCATGACCCCTTTGTGTCCTAGGTAATCCAGATACAAAATCCATGGTGATATTTTCCCATTTCCACTCGGGTATTTCTAAAGGTTGCAAAAGACCTGATGGTTTCTGATGTTCGGCTTTAACCTGTTGACAAATCAAACAGGTCTGGACAAATTGAGCAATTTCCTTCTTCATGTTCTCCCACCAGTACAAACTCTTCAAGTCTTGGTGCATTTTGTTCCCTCCAGGGTGTACCGTGTACTTAGATCGGTGTGCTTCTTCTAAAATTTCCTTCTTAAACCCTTCATCCTTTGGCACTACTATCCGATTCCGAAACCTCAATGCACCATTCAATCCCAAGTTAAAATCCGACTTCTCTCCCTTTTTGACTTTTTCCAACCACTTTTACACTTCAGGGTCCCTTCCCTGAGTCTCCTTGATACGTTCCAACAAAGTAGATTTCACGACGATATTCCCAAGGATCACTTTTCTTGGTTCAAGTCGGGGGTTCCATATACTAACCTCCTCTAACAAGTGCATCTCTTTAATCATCAATCCTGCCACTTGCACTTGACGACTTAAAGCATTGGCCACTACATTGGCTTTCCCTGGATGGTACTTTATCGTGCAATCATAATCCTCCAAGAATTCCGTCCACTTACGTTGTCTCAAGTTCAGCTCCTTTTGAGAAAACAAATACTTAAGACTCTTGTGGTCGGTAAAAACCTCAAACGTCACTCCATAAAGGTAATGCCTCCACTTATTTAATGCAAATACTACAGTCGCTATGTGACAACCCCACCTTACCCTAAGGCGAACCAAAGGGTTCGGCGGACCGCCTGCCCAGCTCTCGCCAGGACTCGATCACTCACTCCAAACAAAAAGATAAGACCTCGAGGATAAACGGAAAACAATTCCCAAGAAAATGATAAATTCACCAAACTTCACTTTAATTCACAAAATCATCCATAAACTAAGCTCCTTAAACTATATAAGCCACTAATTTGCAATTATTATGGACAAAATTGAAGTTCTAAGCAATATACCTCAATCACCAAGAAAGGTAGCAACTTAGGGCTTCTCTTTGCAAAATCACCCCACAAACACCCTTGATCTTCCTTAATAAGCAATTTCTACGGGGCAATTCGGATTTTTATCGGTTGATTTGCAAGATTTGGACAAGAATTTGAAACAAAAGTTGAAACTCACTCTCTGTTTTCTCTCTCTTGAGGTTCGGCCAAGATGCTTGAAGAAATGAAGATGATTTGGTCAATTTTTAGCTTTAGTAAAGTTGTAAGAAAGTTAGGCAAGTGTTGGCCCAATCCCGTCGCGACACGTGGCACTTTTGGATTTCTTTCTTATCCTTTAGCTTACTAATGACCAAATATCTAACCAACCTCTAATTATCACTTAGCACCTAGTAATTTAATGCCTTGCTGCACAACTTAACCTAATTGGCCGAATTTCTCTCACTTAACGCACTAGCGGGTCCCACATCCGTTATTCGCTCCAAATCTCTCGTGAACTAACTTATACTAGAAAAGTGTTTTAGAAAACTATATTCACTTATAAAATGTCTAGAAAATTAAGATAGTAAGATAAAATAAAGAAAATGCATGAAAAGAAATAGAAATAAATGATATGAAATAAAGGAATTTACGGGTCCTCACACTCTCCCCCCCTTAAAGAAATTTTGTCCTCGAAATTTTATTACCTTCCACGTCTTCAGACGAGTCAGGAACTTGATGTGATCCCAGGGAATACACTCGAGCCGACACTTTCGGTCCAGTCCCTTCTCCTTTCGAGTTCCATTGGGCCCATTACACGTGCACGGGCCAAACCCTAGTCACACATCTTATTTGACCAAAGGATTAGAGGAATTTTAAACCAACTTTGCTCCATTTTCTTCTCCCTATAGCCGGCCACTTGAAGCTTCCAAAGGAAGAGAGAAAACTCCATTTTTCTTGCTTTCTAACCCTAGCTTGATCTTGAGCAAAAATCAAAAGAGAAAGGGCTTGAGTTAGTGGAGTGAACAACCTTCACCCTAGTGTGTGTCTCAAGCTTGGAGCTTTGGTTTTGGTGGTTCAAGCTTCACATAAGATAGGTATATGACTCTTCAATCCTAACTTTCTTGTGTTATATCATGTGTTTGAAGTTTTGATGGTAAACTAGGAGTGGAAAAGATGATATTTGTGGTTAACCTTCTTGAACTAAACAAGTGGTAGTAAGGTTGGTTGGTTAGCATACCATGTGTTTGATGAAATGTTTGAGATTTGTTTATGGTTTTTCTTGATGTGTTAGCATGTTTTGGATCCTTTTGAAGTTAGGGATATCACTTGACATGTTGTTTAAGTGAAAAACAATGATAGGAGGAAGGTTGGTGTTGCATGAGAACTAGTGAACTGTTTTGTTTCTCTTGGCTGATCGACTTTGAAGTGGGAGGTTTCTCCTTGATTTTGTGGTTCATTTGCACCTTAATTAAGTCTAAGAAACTTGGCTACACATTGGTTTAAGGTTTGGTGTGAGTTAAAATGGAAATGAAGCAAGTAAAGTGGTTGTTTTGGGCTAGTAGTGGACTGTTTTGGTTCCTTTTGTTGGCTAGATTGTTTTGGTTCTTTTAATCATTTTTGTGTATTGCATTTTGAGCTCCAATGGTACTAAATAACACGATCCCCTGTATATGAACTCTAGGAGGTGAATTGGATGGATTTGAGCCAAAACAAATGAAGTTGGCAAGAGAAAATAGAGTAACTTTGTTAGGGTTTTGGAGCTGATCAGAACTGAAAATCAGCTGAATTCCCCGAATCACTGGTACTGACAGGAGATGAACTAGAGTCTGAATTTGGTATTCTTGGAAAGACCTTTGAGTCTAGTTTCCAACGCCACTAACGTCACCTGATTCTGACCTTCCTACAGTGAGATATGGCCGTTTTCCCAAGACTGCGCGGGCGCGACTGTTTCACCCGCGAAGACCACTTTGAACTTAAATGAAACTTTGCTTTTGCTCAACTTTCTTGCAATTGCCAAACTTGTTTTCTTATGACCTTTTACTGCATTTTGGGCCTAACTTGCATGATGAACTGAGTAGATTTAACCACTCACTTGGTCACCTAATGAACCTATATTTGGGTTGGAAATGAACCTAGATTGTTAACGATTTCACTCGTTGCCCTAAGATTGGCAAACGGAGGTGAACGTAACCAAGGAACTTGACGTTTGCACTCTGCTTTGCTTGACAGGTGAGTGCTCCTTTACCTGCTAACTGTCTATGTGAAATATCTGAATACTTGATTTGCGACTGGTTGAGCCAAACATTGTTTTGATAAAATTGAGGTGAGCGTGTACTTTATCACACTCGACCTCCTTCGATTTCCACTGAGGCTCTGTACACTGATATTGTAATATGTGATCTCTCTGTATTTGACTATATGCGTGTTGTTTGGGTGATATCCCATCAACTACTGTGACTATTTAGGTACCCAACTTCATAGGTGAGTCAGTAGTATCGAGCCAGCAAGGGCTTGGTCGAGAAAGCCGATAAACCTTGAGACTGTTTACCAAATTTTGAAACCGGTATACTCGAGTATTACCAACTTACTATTTGAGATTTTTGGACTTGGTAAGGGGGTTGACTGGTGGACGGGAATTGGAGAAAATGGTGTTCTACAGACATTGTATTCTTTAAATGCAAACGTTGACGGAGAGTCAACGGATTCTCGTATGATCAAGCTCAAGTGGATTTGGCTTTTGGAAGCCACCCGTATCCTTGAATTGAATTGTGATTAAATTGTTATAGTACAATACGGTGCTTACTTGTTATATTACGCTTTTATTTGGCTATGTGCTTACGTGTTTATTTGGAACCTCACCGAGGTTTTAGCTCACCCCACTCCTTTTGTTTTCCTTAACAGATCTGGGATGGACTTATGGTCAAGAACTTTCATAGTTTAACTTTTGTCTTCAACTTGTACTTTGGCTTGTATTCCTTTTGTTAGAAGACTTTACTTTTGACTCTTGTAAGGTTGAATTTGTAAGTTCGACATATGTATGTGAATTAAGTGTGGAGTGGTAAGTTTGACATTTAGCTCATCTCTCCACACCCAAGCCAATGAACCTCTATTCTTCATTGCATTCTTTTCTTCAAATTTCCATTAGGGTTTGTACTCCTTTCCTTGAAGATATTTCATTAGTTACCTTGAGTTACTAGTTCTTTATTCGACTGAGCCCCAGCGAGAGTTGAGCAGACAGTCCGCTGATACCCTAGGGTTCGCCCTAGGGAGAGGTGGGGATGTCACACATAACTTGTCAAGATAGAATAAAAATCCATTATGAATGAAAAACTTACCTGGACCCTTATGCACACATAATTCGTAGATGCCCAAAAAGTCATGGTCAGTTTCATAAATCTCTTTAAGTAAATCAAAACCAAGTAACTTCGCATCAAACAAGGTAAGCAAGGAATTTCGTCGAGATAATGCATCAGCGACGACATTAGTTTTACCTTCTTTGTACTTAATCATGTAGGTAAACGTCTCTATGAAAGCGACCCATCGTGCATGTCACTTGCTCAACTTGTGTTGTGCTTTGAGATGTTTAAGTGACTCGTAATCGGTGTGAATGACTAACTCCTAAGGCAGAAGATAGTGTTGTCGCGTCTCTAACGCACGTACCAAAGCGAGCAACTCGTTATCATAAGTTGAGTAGTTTAAGGCGACACCATTCAACTTCTCACTAAAGTAAGCAATCGGCCTTCCCTCTTGACTTAACACCACTCCAATTCCTACACCAAAAGCATCTTACTCTATTTCAAAAGCTTTGTCAAAGTTGGGTATGTGAGGACCCGAAAAATTTCCTTATTTTATTTTATTTCTTCGAATACATTTTCGTTACTTTACCGTATTGCCTTCATTTCCTAGATATTTTTACAAGTGAGTCAAGTTTTTAAATCATTTTCCTTTTGTAAGTTAGTACATGTTAAGTTTGTAATGCATTATGGAAGTGGGACCCACTAGTGAGGTGTGTGCGTTAAATTTTTGTATATTAAGAGGAGTTTTGTGCAAACTAATATTATTTTACAAGGTATTAAGGAATAATTAGAGGTTGGCTAGATATTTTAGTGATTGGAAGACAATAGGATGAGGATTAACCCTTGGATGCCAATTGTCACTCAACTCTTGGAGCCTTGATTTTGACTACAACCTTTCTTATCCTTTATTAAAACAAAAGAATGGCCAAAATCCTATCATTTTCTATCTTCCTTTGGCCAAACTTCATGAGAGGAAAAGAGAGAGAGAGGCTTCATCTTCCTTCTTCAAATCTTGCTTGAATCCTTGGATTTTCAACTTGATCTTGCAATCTACTCCATAAAAGTTGACCCTTAGGGAGGATTAAGGGTTTTGGTGGAAAGATTTTGGAGGAAGTTCAACTCGATTCCACCCAACCTTGGCTTGCTACTTGAGAGGTGATTCTTGGAGTTCTTGGTGCAACTTGCAAAGCTTGAGGAGCTTGAGGTAAACCTTAATCATGAATTAAGGTGCTTAGATAACCTAGATACTTGGGTTGTTGATGGCTTGGCTTGGGTTCTTGTTTTTGAAGCTTGGATCATGGGTTTATGTTTATGCCTTCTATGTGTTTGATGTATCGTTAGGTGTATTAGGTGAGGATTTCTTTAGGTTTTCTTGGTTGTGTTAACATGAGAATCATGGTTAAAGAAAGCTTAGTTAACTTGGTACACATGAAGTAAAATAAAATTGAACAATCACAAGTTGGAATTTATGCTTGGGCTGGCCGAATTTTTAGCTTCAATTTTGTGAGGATTTTTGTGTTGTTTTGGTGAGATTTGTGCTCAAGGAACTTGGTTTAACCTTACCCTAGAAGTGGGTGTTATGTATGTGTGTTTGAGTAGTAGTTTTGTTTGAGTAAAGTTAAGAAAATAAGGGGAAGTGTTGCTGGAAATTTTCCCGCAGGAGACTCTAAGCAGTTTTGGGAAATCTGTTATATCTTGGTATAGGGAAATCCAAATTGAGTTCTACTTGTTGCGTTTGAAACTACATTTAGAGTGAATTCCACCGTGAAAATTTCAGAATTTTTCTCAATTCCTATGAATATCTATGATTTTCCAAAGTTGACTAAAGTTTCACACCTGCTCTGTTTTTCTACTTGATGAAGCAGCAACTTGAGACTGGAATTTGACTGATTTATGGACAGAATCTTACAAATATGTATTTTGGAAAATTGTAGTCCTTTGAGTCTATTTTTCAACGGTATAAAGTTTATAAATTTTGGACTTAAGAAGCTTGCGATACTACTTTTCAAACAGTGTCGCGCAAAACTGGAAATTGAGATTTAAATGAAAGGAAATGAGTTTCTTCAAATCATTTTAGGTCGGATAATTTCCAACTTTATATTTTGAAAGTCTTGATCTAATTTCTTCAAACGTTTGACTATAATCGATGCTCTTGTGCTCCAAATGACTTTTGCAACGTTGATTTAGTAAGCACATGAGGTTTTCTCCTCGATTGCAACAAGAAAATATTATATTGTGATAGGTTATACGGGCATAAAACTTGTAAATTGATGCATTTTCTAAATGAAGTTTTGAAACCTCAATTTCTTCATGTATTTTGGTTTTGTATTGCTAGTCTTTTAATATACTATATGACCACAGGACTCGAGAGAGTTCAAGAGGATGAACCAGGGTTAAAGTGAAGGGTTGCAATTGATTGGTGAGTGTTCCAATGCATGTTATTTGATTATGCATGACTTGAGAAAATGTTATTATTTGCTTAAGTGCTCTCCTTTGAATGACATGCTAATAAGTGAATGACTGTTATGATTTTCTTGTCTTGTTAATTTGCTATAAGTGCATGTTCACATTGCATGACTGCGTGATAAATATGCAAGAATGTAGGCCGATGTGTACTTTATCGTATCGGCTTAACTGAGCTTAACCTATGCTGGCACCCTATCTAAGACCCGCCATTTACGAGGTCGGATCAGCTGGACAACTTTGGGTTTATAACTTACTAATGTTAAGTGCAAAGCTCAAAACTCTTTGCCGAAAGGCTTTGAGTACAATTTTTAATGTTTAATGTTAAATGAAGGGATTGTTGGTTTTTCGGAGGGCATAAGGTGAATGTTAAATGAGGGGATTGTTGATCTTTCGGAGGACATAAGTTGGTAAAACTTAAGCTGACATAATTATTGAATAAGATTTTTTAGTCCAAACTTCCCTGCTTCTTTCATTATTCCAATCCTTTTTATACATAAGAGAGATGACTTTTCAAATAACTCAATAGTCAAGTTATCTTTTGAAAAAGGTAATTGACCTTTCAATAAATGGCCCTTTAAACAGTCAAGTGGCCTTTCGAAATAAGGAAAAGCTTAAACAACGAAACAGTCAAATTACTTTTTGAAAAAAGTAAATGACCTTTCAGACAACAAACGGCCTTTTGAACAGTGATATGGCCTTTTACAAAGACAAGATACAAATGACACAAATTCAACTGACACTCAACATAGATACAACCGACACTTATATAAGGTAGTCTTCATCATCTGGTGTGTCTGATGGTGTACTATCAGCATCAGTGATGTTGTATAATTCAATGTGGTCCTTGTGCCTTCTCTTGTTTCTTCTTTTGTTGAGTTGTCTTTGTTCCTCTGATTATTCTTTGTAAAAAGAAGTGAAGGAGGGTCCAGCTTCTGTTTCCTGACTTGTTTCATATGGATCCTGTGAATCCTGCATAACACTATCATTTATCATATCCTGATATTCTCGCTTGGCCTTTTGAACTCTATTCCGATGAGGATGATTGGTACGATAATTCCAAGGATCATAATGTCCTGACTAGATTTTTGGTGGTATACACCTATTCTGCTGGAATATGTACCTTTGTGCTTCTTCATACTCATCATCAAGGTCTAAAATAGTATGAGAAAAATTCTCTATAAATTACTACACTTGGAAGAGTATGAATTTGGTTGTTTATCAGATGGTTTGGTTTATGAAAGTGGAAAATGATATGATCTGTATTTGTGGAAAACAAATCAAACCAAAAGGATAATGGTTTAAACCATTGCAGGAAGATTTGAAGGTTTGGGTTCAAGGGTTGGTTGAAAAAAGGGTTTTGGAATTCCATAAGAATATGGTATTGATGACATAGACACCAAAAATACCATAAAAGGGGTTTTGGAAAATCATGAGAGTTGGTTATAAAAATTTGACAGAATGGATATTCAGGATTGGTTCCAAAAGATTTAAAATAGAACCACCATATGAACCAAAAACTTCTAGTTCATAGTTATTACAAATTCTTTCTATATCCTCTTTCTGCCATGGATAAGGTATCTGATGAATGTCTGGAGGGTTTTGGTATATAGGTGAAAACATTGCAGAAGCTGAGATTTCTTTAATTGGTTCGTTTCTTGAAAAGAAATCAGCTACAATATTACCTTTTCATTTGATATGTTTTACATCAAAGGAATATTGTGAGAACCAGGCTAACCATCGAAGCAATTGGGGGGTGACGTATGGTTTTTTGTTTGAAGTGCAGCATCTTAGGGAAAGATCCCATATCCATTTCGACTTGAAAATGATGAGCAATTAGAAAGAAAGAGAATTTTTCATACCCATTTTAACAGCCAAAATTTCCTTGAATGAGGAATGATAGTATTGTTCAGAATTTTTAAACTTGCCACTGGCAAATCCACAACAATGTCTTTGACCTTGTGCATCTTCTTCAAGAAGAATTGCTCCCCAATATTTATCACTTGCATCTATCTGCAATATTTTTTTCCCTTCTGATGGTATATGCAATGTAGGAAGATGAAGTAACTGCTCCTTCAGACTCTGAATGTGATACGCTCCTCGGTCAACTTGTTCCGAGACACGTAACACGATTGCCCAAGGATCTAGACGGATGATCAATCGTTTGGATTGCGGAACCTAGAATCAAGATGGACGACTCAACTTGATAGAAGGTGGTAGAACAGCGACTCTAATTGAGGTGTTTACTCAAGTAGATAGGCTGGATGAACAACCAAGGACATTACGCGAGATTGCTCAAAAACCCTTGCCTTGCAAGTAAGAAAGTTGCACACGGTTTTGGTGTCAACAAAAGCAATGTTTATTCTCAAAAGTTTGCAACCCTTTACTCGTACAAGTTGTGCCTTTTTATAGGCTAGCGAACCAATGAAATCCTATTGGAGTAAGGATTATCAACTTGCCTAAAACTAGAAGGAAGGATTCGGTCCACACTTGAAACCTACGTGGGCCGAACCTTTAACTTCAATAAATAACAAGCTAACTAGCTAATTAACCCACGACTAACAATCCAACTAACAACTAAGGACTCGATAACGATCAAACCAACTAACAAACTAACAACTAACAATCGGCCAACTCATTAAGGACACGTGTGGCCATCATTCGATGCCTCCTTGGCTTGGATCAACGTGTAGACAAATCGATTAGCAACTTCCAAGCCTTCAATGTTCCTATGGATCCCTTGTTGATCTTGAACACTTCAAACAAGGGCTTGAAGAGACTCCTTGAATTGCTTGGCCCGTGCACGTGTAACTGGGCCCAATGGAACTCTCACTTGAGCATCATGCGTGCACACATCAGTCTCCTCCACTTGAGAAGGATTTGTCCTCAAATCTGAATCATCCTCGTCAAGGAACGGGCTCAAATCCGTGACATTGAAAGTCGCACTGACATTATACTCCCCAGGAATTGTCGTTGACGCGTTGAAGCACTCGGAAAGGTCCATCGCCCCTAGGAGACAATTTGCTTTGGCGTTGCTTAGGGAACCTTTCTTTCCTCAAGTGCAGCCATACCCAATCTCCAGGTTCAAAAACCATCTTGCGACGATGCTTGTTAGCTTGCTGGAGATATTGCTGAGTACGCCTTTCAATGTTTGTTCGAACAGCTTCATGCAACCTGCGTACAAAGTCAGCTTTCTTTTTCCCATCTAAGCTTGTATGCTCAGAGGAAGGTAATGGTACCAAGTCAAGGGGGGTTTAGTGGATTAAACCCATAAACAACCTCAAATGGTGAGTAGTGTGTTGCACTGTGGACAGTTCTATTACAAGCAAACTCAACATGCGGCAAACACTCTTCCCAAGACTTAAGGTTTTTCTAAATTAAAACCCTTAACAAAGCCCCAAGAGTGCGATTGACAACCTCAGTTTGTCCATCACTTTGGGGATGACTAGCGGTCAAAAATAATAATTTAGTGCCAAATTTAGACCACAAAGTCTTCCAAAAGTAACTCAAGAACTTAACATCACTATCACTAACAATTGTTTGAGACATACCATGTAAACGTACAATTTCTTTGAAAAACAAGTTAGCAATATGAGATGCCATCATCAGTTTTATGGCAAGGGATAAAATGAGCCATCTTTGAAAATCTATCAACTACCATATAGATGGAATCATTACCCCTTTGAGATCTAGGCAGTCCCAAAACAAAGTCCATAGGAAAGTCCACCCACGGATATTTTGGAATTGGCAATGGGGTATACAAGCCATATGGATTTATTTTAGACTTAGTTTTATTGCAAGTAGCACATCTACCAACCATGCGTTCAACATCCCTACGCATGTGTGGCCAATAAAAGTGCTCTTGCAACATTACTAAAGTCTTAACAATGCCAAAATGTCCCATGAGACCACCACTATGTGCCTCTCTAACCAATAAATCAATAATGGAGGAATTAGGCACACACAACTTATCGACATAAAACAAAAATCCTTCATGCAAAAAGTATTTGCCATGCGGGCTCTTAATGCATGTCTTATACGTTTCACGAAAGTCAATGTCATGAGCATAGAGTTCTTTTAGCATCTGAAAACCAAGCAACTTAGCATCAAGAAAAACTAGCAAAGAATGTCTACGAGATAAAGCATCAGCTACAACATTCGTTTTTACCAGTTTTACACTTAATGACATAGGAGACGGTGTCAATGAAACTTACCCACTTGGCATGCCTTTTGCTCAGTTTCGGCTGCCCTTTGAGAAATTTCAATGATTCGTAGTCAGTGTGTATCACGAACTCCCTTAGACGGAGGTAATATTGGCATGTTTCCAAGGCTCTCACAAGTGCATATCACTCCTTGTCATAACGCGGGGTAAATTCAATGCCGCACCTCCCAGTTTCTCGCTAAAGAATGCACAAGGCCTCTTGTCTTGCATTAACACAACTCCAATTCCCTACACCAGAAGCATCACATTCAATTTCAAAAGTCTTATTAAAGTTACGTAATGCTAAAACAGGTGCGTGTGTGAGTTTGTCCTTTAGAGCAAGGAAAGAATTTTCTTGTGCTTCTCCCCAATGGAATTTGTCATTTTTCTTTGTCACTGCGGTCAATGGCGCAACAATAGTACTGAAGTCCTTAACAAAACGCCGGTAAAAACCAGCCAAGCCACGAAAGCTTCGCACATTCGTGACTGACTTTGGCGTTGGCCATTTGTTTGATGGCTTCGATCTTGGATTCGTCTACTTTGATACCCTGTGAACTAACAACATAGCCTAGAAACACAAGTTCATTAGTACAAAGAGTGCACTTCTTAAGGTTAGCATAGAGACTCGCCTTTCGAAGTGTGTCTAGTACCAATCTTAGATACTCCATGTGTTCATGCATGTTACGACTATAGCTCAAAATATCATCAAAGTAAATAATGACAAATTTTCCTATAAAGTGCCTTAAAACATGGTTCATTAATCTCATGAAAGTGTTAGGTGCATTAGTCAACCCAAAAGGCATGACTAACCACTCATAAAAGCCATGTTTTGTTTTGAAAGCCGTTTTCCACCCATCTTCCCTCTTTGATACGAAATATGGGCCGCTTATGGGCCAGTTTTGGGCTGCAAGAGATTGAATCTTTTAGTAATAGTTAGTATTATTTTCCAGATTTCTATTTTATTTGCTCGGAATAAATTCGGTCCAAGACCTCATGTTGAGTTGGATCCGATTTATAGAGTCTAGACTCACTATTACTTAAGTTGGTTAATTAGCTTTTATTGGGTTATGTTAGGCCAGCTTAAAGCCTTCATTGGGTCGATTATAAGCTGACCATTAGATAGTGGGATTTGAGTAGTAAAATCGGCCCAAAGGCCTAGCCTAGCCGAGTTAGGGTTTTCAAGTCACTTTAGGTTTTTCAAGTTGTATGGTTATATATAGCCAAGGCAAGAAACCTTTACGATCAGTTTTTGAATCAATACAATTGTGAGTTTTTCACTTTTCTCTTTCCAAGAGAGCTTCTTGGAATATTTGAGAATCTTTCTCAAATTATTCAAGTGAACTTATCAATCAAGTAACTCTTTGGTTGTGGCGTTCCTCTACCTATAGTTTGGTTCGCTAATTCGTTAAGTAGTGGGTTGAGATAATATCAATATTGTTCGCTATTTCGGGGATTAGATTGGGTCAAATTTCCGCTGCTCAAACCGTTGGTGATTGGTTATCTAGATCATGTCCAAGTGTAGATCACATCAGTTGGTAATCAGAGCTAGTCGACAACCACCAGGTTATATCCTTCTTTTCTTTTTGTTCGAGTCACATACCCTTGTTTCCAATTCAGATTCTTGTGTAAAAAAAAAAAATCGGGGGGACTGTTCATCGGCACTGTTCAAGACTGTAGACGTACTGTTCATCCGCGCGCTCTTGTGGCAGTACTGTTCATCGTACTGTAGCAGTACTGTTCATCCGAAAAAAAATTTCCCATACCTTGTGTTTGTTTCTTGTTGTTCTTGCTTCTTATAGTTTGCTTGGTAATTTCTTGAAGTTCTTGGATTGCATAGTGGGTTCTTGAAATCCAACGTTCAAACTAGGGTTTCTTGACAAAGGGTGTTGGGAATTTTTGTGTCTTGCACTACAAAGAAGGCTGTTTACCTTTTTTCTTAGGAATCTTGATAATTTCTTGAATTTTCTGGAAATTCTTGGGTGAATCTTGAAGTATTGGGTTGGTAATCTAGGGTTCTTGAATTCTTGAAGTCAAAATCACCATATCTTGAACAAACCAAACCCTAGTTCTTGTTTCTTGAAATTGGGGCTGATCTTGTGCAAATATCCAAACGAAATTCTTGTTTCTTGTTGTGATCCGAAATGAAAAAGAAGAAAAAGAAATTTGATTGCGTTACAAAAAAAAGCAAGAAAAGAAAACGCAAGGAAGAAAACAAAAAGGGACAGATTTGGATCACAAAAGGAAACCCACTTGAATTGGGAAACCATGTTGTCTTGGGTTTGCTAAAACAAATCCTAGATACACTCCAACTGCCCAATTCGATTTTGCTCACCTTTGCACCGTGGGATGTGACAGCCCCACTTCCCCCTAGGGCGTACCCTAAGGGTTAGCAAACTGCCTGCCCAGCTCTCGCCAGGACTACTAACGGTCACATACACGCAATTATAACGTTTCGGGAAGTTAACCAACCAGTAAGGTTGACAACAAGCGCGCAAAACGAAATAAAAAAAAACGGAACGAACGCGTCCCAAACATGACTAAACTTTAATTAAGCATAACCAAGTACATTTCCACGAAAGTACATCATATATACATGAGAAAATAGATACACATAACCCACTCTAGGGTTTCCAATTCAAAATGAAATGTTCAAGTCCCACATTAGGGTTCCTAAAGTCGGGAGCTATACAAAGTACAAATAATGCCTAACTAGCTCTACTCGCTTCACAACTCCAAGGTTTCCAAAAGAATGCCCTGTAAGGAAACAAAAGTACGAGTGTGAGCTTTCGCCCAATGAGGTACTAAAGTCATGCATTCAATCGCACGAAGTAGTCATGCCTCAGTACACACCACGATCACCATAGAGGAAAATACTAATCAGTTCAAAAGGGAAAGGATACGGGTGGCTCTCGGAGCAATTTCCCTTGCAAAACACTTGATCATATCCGTTGACCCTCCGTCAACGCTCAAAAGACAAGTACGACCGTAGATTCCACTTTACTCCCAATACCTTCCACCATACTTTCCCCTACCGGCCCGAACACTCACAGTAATAAGAGGGGTAATACTCGAGTATACCATAAGGTCGAGGAGCGAACGCTCCACTCGACAAACAGTGGCCTCACGGCTCGTTACCAAATCGACCGGCCCTTACCGGCTCGACGCGATAAACGGCCATGGAGGCTTGAGCTCAGTTATCACAGTGAAGTCGTAGGGTACATGCCCCATAACGACATTGGCCAAACACAAGGCAATTTCACATATATCCAGTAAACAGTATACACATAAGAGAACGAGAGCGGTCAAGTACACTCTCGCCTCGAGCACAATCACAGTTATCCAAATCAAGGAATCAAGTGCACAACCAAGTAAACACAGTTCATGCATAGTACACTCACCACTTTAATTCAAGGATTTCACAAGTTTCCGCTTGACGGATGTCCGGAATCACTGGCACGTCCTACAATGCACAAGAAATCATAATTGAGACTCGAATACGAGTCGAATGCCTAATACATGAACTACGAAAGCAAAATTCAAGTATATAACTCAAAATTGGAAAAATACTTCGACTTTAAGTCAAAAGTGTAAACAAACTCTCAAACCTAAGAGATAAAAGGAAAGTAAGAATAATTCTAGGAAAACAGGATTTTCCAGTTTTGCGCACTCTTATTGGAAAAATCATATCTCCCAAGTCTTAAGTCCAAAATTGATAAAATTTATACCGTCGGAAAATATACTCAAATGGGTATAATTACTTAGAAGACATGTTTACAAGATTTGAATCACAAGTTAGTCAAATTCCAGCCTCAAGTCGCAGCATCGTCCAGTCAAAGACAGAACAGGTATGTAATTTCAGTCAAATTTGGAAAATCACCATAAATCACTCCGACAGAACTAGGGTCTGAAATTTTCACGGTTTGTAGCCCTATGAGTCTAGTTTAAAACGCAACAGACGGAACTTAATTCCAATATTCCTACATCGAGTTATAACAGATTTCCCGAGACTGCCCAGGAATTCCTGCGGAAATTTTGACGGCACTTCCCCTAAAATTCCAACTTTCCATCCTACAAACAAGCATCAATTTCCATCCAATTCAATCACAATTACTACAATACACTCATAGGCTACTCAATAACCTTCATTCCAAGCCAATTTCCATTCCAATCATCAATTATAGAAAAGCCCCAATTCAAAACCCTAAAACCAGATTTTTTTGTCCAAAGCTGCAATTTTTCGCAATTAACCGAAATTCACATACAAGGGCACCAATTGGCCCAATATTAAACCATCCAACCAAAGCTAACTATCATTTATCAATTAAAACAGAAAAATTCCCACTAAATCAGAAATTTACTTAACTTCCAAATAAACCATCAATTAATCCACAAATCATGCTAATAAGCCACCAAGGCCATTAATTTGACATTATTAGAATCAAAAGTGAAGTTTCCAAGCCAAGTACCTTACTCCTCAACAAAGGTGGTAGCTTAAGGCTTTTCTCTCCAAGACAACTCCACCAAGAGGTTCAATCTTCCTTAGCAAGTGAGTTTTGTGGAGGAATTCAAGGTTTAATCGGTTGGATTTCAAGATTTTGGCTAGAAATGGAAATCAAATGTTGAAGCTTCTCTCTTCTTTTCTCTCCATAGAAGTCGGCCAAGAGGAAGGGAAATAATGGTAATTTTTGGTCAATTTTCCTATTTGGTAAAGGTGAAGAAAGTTAGGCAACTTTCCTCCAATGACGTCGCGACACGTGTCACCTTTTAAGTTTCATTCCTATCCTCTTGCTTACCAAGGTTAATTCATCTAGGTAACCTCTAGTCACCTACTAAAACCTAGTAATTAAATCCCTGTACACAAAACTTGACCTAATCGGTCGAATTTTTCTCACTTAACGCACTAGCGGGTCCCACGTTCACTATTCACTCCAAAAATCTCGTAAATTGACTTATACTAGAAAAATATTTTTAAAACCTTATTTACTCATAAAAATGTCCAGAATATTTATAGAATAAAGAAAATGTGGAAAACGGGTGCAATTAAATAATTAAAGCCTAGAAATAAAGAAAATTTTCGGGTTCTCACACTCTCTCCCCCTTAAAAAATTTCGTCCCCGAAATTTCTCACCTGGGTTACTAAACAGCTCAGGATATTTCTTTTGCATTTCTTCCTCCACTTCCCAGGTTGCCTCTTCTACTCCGTGATTCCTCCATAGGACTTTCACTAAAGGGATAGTTTTATTTCTCAGCTCCTTAACCTTTCGGTCGAGTAATTGCACAGGTTTCTCCTCATAGGTCAGGGCTTCATCTACTTCAATCTCCTCCGGTCGCAAGACATGGGTTGGATCAGGATGGTACTTTTTGAGCATTGAGACATGAAAGACGTCGTGAATCCTGGCTAAGCTTGGAGGTAACTCGAGACGGTACGCCACTTTTCCAACTCGTTGGAGGACTTTAAAGGGTCCTACAAATCTAGGTTGAAGTTTCTTCCCTCTACCCGCTGTGATACTTCGTAATGGCGTAACCTTAAGGAACACTCGGTCTCCCACTTCAAACTCCAAGTCTTTCCTGCGATTGTCTGCGTAGCTCTTTTGGCGGCTTTGAGCGGTTTGGAGTCTTTGGCGGATTAGTTTAACCTTTTCTCGTGCATCCTCCATCCATGGAATGATCGTTGGATCTAAGGCTTTCTTTTCCCCTACTTCATCCCAATAAATTGGTGAACGGCATTTCCGGCCATAGAGAGCTTCATACGGTGCCATTTGGATTGAAGTGTGGTAACTATTATTGTAGGCAAACTCTACTAACGTCATGTGTTGACCCCAATTTCCCCCGAGATCCAAAATACAGGTTCGTAACATGTCCTCCAGGGTTTGAATGGTTCGCTCAGATTGTCCATCAGTTTGGGGATGGTAAGTGGTACTCAGGTTGAGTTTGGTTCCCAAGGTTTCCTGAAATTTTTGCCAAAATCTAGACACGAAACGTGGATCCCTATCCGAGACTATACTCACAGGAATCCCATGCAGTCTCACGATTTCACTCATATACAGTTGAGCCAATTTCTCCAGAGTGTAAGTCATGTTTATGGGTAAGAAATGGGCTGATTTTGTTAGTCTATCCACGATCACCCACACGGCATCGTGTCCTTTTTGGGTCCTTGGCAGGCCAGAAACGAAGTCCATTGTGATATTTTCCCATTTCCATTCAGGTATCTCTAGGGGTTGCAACAAACCAGAAGGTTTTTGGTGCTCCGCCTTCACTTGTTGGCAGACGAGGCAGGTGTGCACATACTGGGCTATTTCCCTCTTCATTTTGTTCCACCAAATACAATTTTCGCAACTCCTGATACATCTTATTACTGCCCGGATGGATCGTATACTTCGATCGATGGGCTTCCTCCAAAATCTCCCTTTTCAAGGTTTCGTCCTCCGGTACCACTATTCGATCCCGATATTTCAATATCCCCTCAGAACTCGAACTAAAATCAGGTAACTCCCCTTTCTCCGCCTTGTCTCTCCACTTTTGAACCATCGGATCCTCTTTTTGGGCCTCTTTGACTCGCTCCAGGATAGCAGAGGTTATCCGGATATTGCCTAAAATTACCCTTTGACGTTCTACCCTAGGGCTCCACTCACTTATGGCTTCCAACATCTCCCACTCTCTGACCATTAACCCAGCTATTTGAGCCTTTCGACTCAAGGCATCAGCTACTACATTTGCCTTCCCCGGATGGTAATTAATGGTACAGTCGTAGTCTTCTAAGAATTCCATCCACCGTCGTTGCCTCATGTTTAGCTCTTTCTGGGAAAATAAGTACTTAAGGCTTTTGTGGTCAGAAAAAACCTCAAAGGTTACCCCGTACAGGTAGTGTCTCCACTTTTTCAGGGCGAAGACAACTGCGGCTAATTCTAGGTCATGGGTTGGGTAATTTTGCTCATGAGGTTTTAGTTTCCTAGAGGCAAAGGAGATCACATTTCTATTCTGCATTAACACGCACCCTAATCCTTCCCCAGAAGCATCGGTATACACAGAAAAACTATCATTTCCATTAGGTAGGGCTAGAATAGGGGCTACGGTTAACTTCCGTTTCAACTCCTGGAAACTACTCTCGCACTTAGCATCCCACAGAAAACGCCCATTCTTCTTGGTCAAATTGGTTAAAGGGCTAGCAAGTTTCGAAAAGTTTTTGATAAACCGCCGGTAATATCCACTAACCCTAGAAAACTACGGACTTCAGTGGGAGTTTCGGGTCGTTTCCACTCAGTTACCGCCTCTACTTTCGCCGGATCTACAGTAATACCCTCTTTCGAAATCACATGCCCTAAAAATGAAATTTTCTCCAGCCAGAATTCACACTTACTAAATTTGGCATACAACTGGTGATCTCTCAGGGTTTGCAAGACTACTCTCAAATGTTCCTCGTGTTCCTCTCGAGATTTAGAATAGACTAAAATGTCATCAATGAAAACGACGACAAATCGGTCCAAGAAGGGTTTGAAAACTCGATGCATCAGGTCCATAAAGGCAGCAGGGGCATTGGTCAAACCAAAGGGCATAACGGCAAATTCGAAATGCCCATATCGAGAATTAAAGGCAGTTTTGGGTACATCCTCCTTCCTAATCAACAATTGGTAGTATCCCTGACGGAGGTCTAATTTTGAAAAGACTACCGCCCCTGTAGTTGGTCAAATAACTCATCGATGTGGGGCAGTGGGTATTTGTTCTTGATGGTTATATTGTTCAACCCTCGATAATCTATACACAACCTCAATGTCCCATCCTTTTTCTTCACAAACAGCACAGGGGCTCCCCATGGGGACCCACTCTCTCGGATAAACCCTCGCTCTAATAAGTCCTGCAATTGTAATTTCAATTCCTTAAGCTCGGCAGGTGCCATTCGATAGGGGGTTTTCGAGATAGGTGATGCTCCAGGTAGTAAATCGATCTTAAACTCTATCTCTCTTTCCGGAGGTAGGGTTACTAGTTCGTCTGGGAACACGTCTGGGTATTCACGCACAATAGGTACATCCTCTACCTTTAATTTATCGACGGGAGTATTTATAAGAAAAGCCAGGAACCCTTGCGCCCCTCTACTTAGCAGTTTCCTAGCTCTAATGCCCGAAATCAATGCAGATGAGGCAAGACTACCCCTCACGTCTAGCCTCAAAGTAGCTTCCCCAGGTATACGAAATTCCACTACTTTCCTCTTACAGTCAAGTTGGGCATCGTACTTGGCTAACCAGTCCATACCTAGTATGACATCGTACCCCTTAATGGCTAAGCTTACCAAGTTTCCCAGTAATTTCCTCTCTCCTACCCAAATCTCACAGTTCGCATACATTAGGCTAGTAATCAACCGTTGGTTTCCCGTAGGGGTACTAACTTCCAAGTCATAAGGTAAACTAACAGGTTGTATATCAATGCCACACATGAAATCAGGATTAACAAAGGAATGAGTGGCACCGGGGTCAATCAAAATCCTAGCTAGCCGATGAAAAACAGGAATGGTACCTTCTACCACTCCAGAAGGGTCAGGGATTTGGTGTTGCTCCAGGGAGTAAACTCGAGCAGGCACTTTCGGTTTGGTCCCTTCCACTTTCGATTGGCTAGAACTGGCTTTGGAAGACTGGGGGTCGCTCTCGACTCCGGGGCAGTATAGGGCATGTGGCTATCTGATGCTCCGCACTTCCACAGCGCAGGCATTTCCTCTCTTTCCTCCAGCAATTGTCTTCAGTGTGGTTTGGTTTCCCGCAAATCCACAAGGACCTCGGGAAACGGAAGCTGAACTCCCTTGCGAGGCACTCCTCTGCGAGCCTCGCCCAAAAAACCACCCCTCGACGGCGTCCCTCTCGACGGCCCCGAAAACCTTCCTCCACCGGAGCCTCGTCCAGACTTAGGAGGATTACTCCGTTCACCCTGACTAGAGCTGCTACTTCCAGGGAATCCCCTCTTTCTCACCTGGAAGTTTCGGACTTGAAGCCTAGCATTTTCTACTCTTAGCGCCTTTTCCACCGCCTCGCTAAAAGTGGTGATCTGGGCAACCGCCAGATCCTTTTGAATTTCCACGTTCAGCCCCTGAGTGAAACGCCGAATTCTCCTCTGCTCCGTCACTATAAGTTCAGGAGCGAACTTAGATAGTCGCGTGAACTGGCTCTCGTACTCGGCCACCGATTGCGTGCCTTGGCGCAGTCTAAGGAATTCATCCTCTTTCTTCTCCTGGACCAAAGGCGGGAAGTACTTCGTGTTGAATTCCCTTATGAAATTTGTCCAAGTCCGCGGTGTTTGTTCTCTCTCCCATTTCGTTCGGATAATGTTCCACCAGGAACGTGCGGCTCCCTCCAATTGAAAGACAGCAAAAGTAACCTGTCTCTCCTCCGAATAATGTAGGGCCGCAAAGATGTCTACCATCTTCTCTAACCAACGTTCGGCCACATCCGGATCAGGTCCTCCCAGAAATTTTGGCGGGGAGAACTTTTGAAATCTTTCGAGGGCTCGGTCCTCGCTTTCTATATGCTCACCAGGGTTCCCAGGGTTATGGGTAGGGTGCTGGCCTTGATGCTCCACTACGTGGGCCAACAAGTCAGTTATTTTCTGGATTGCGGAGGCTACCTGAGCATTCGAGTCCACACTCGGCCCAGGGTTGGGTTCAGGCACAGGTTCTTGCGTACTCCTATCAGTTGAGGTTTGCCTAATACCGCGACCACGGCCTCGGCCACTACGAGTCCCTTCCATAACTTAAGTTCACAATCTAAAACCGAAACACAAGTACGGTATCAAAATAAGAAGTAAAAGGAAGCAAGTAACAAGAATTAAACACTGAACAAGGATTTCAAGGCAAATAACACATAGCCATTCCAAATAAGTCATACAGTAGCAGTCAGTCACATATGTACAAGCAATCCCATGAAAGTAGCGGGGTCATACAAAAATACATATACAAAGCTAGGTCAAAAGACAAAAGCAGCTAACTAATAGCTGACCCCTAGCTAGTCCCCATGGGATCCAAAACACGACTCAAAGGAACTCTAACCTAGTTCTCTACTGAGCCAATCGACTCCCCCTCGGAGCTAGAGCTAGAGCTAGGGGCGTCCTCCCCACCTGGAGCCCCGTTACCCGGAGCTCCCCCTGGCGCATTCGCGCCAATCACCTCCTGGATCAAGGCCCCACACTCATTAATGATGCCCCCGGATCGGTCCCTAACCTCTCGCACCACTCGAGTAAGGCGGTCGTTAACCACCTGTAGCTGGTCACGAAGAGCGTTCGTCCGCTCCTGCTCTATGGCTATATCCCCCTGGAGCTCCCCAATCCGGTCGGCCTGCATCCTAGCAACGCCTCGCAGTCGCTGTAGCTCGGTGTGATCGCGAGCGGCGGCACGCCTAAGTCGCCTCCGCTCACCTAGGACGGCCACCACCACGTGGTCAGCGTAGGAGTAATGCTGGCAACGAGTACAACGCCCAGTCCGCCTGGCCGCACTCCAACGCCTAATCGGTCCTCCGGGTCTCTCCTCGTAATCAACGATACGAAAAGGCCTCCGAGGCGGTCCACCTCCACTCCCACTAGCTCCGTCCATAACCTATAAGGATATACATAGGTTACAACTTAGATGTAATAATAACACTTAAATATATCCTAATACAATCCTTAAAGGTGCTAAAACAAATTTCTAACTTGCCCAAGTTATTTCTAACCTAGGCTCTGATACCACCTGTGACAGCCCCACTTCCCCCTAGGGCGTACCCTAAGGGTTAGCAAACTGCCTGCCCAGCTCTCGCCAGGACTACTAACGGTCACATACACGCAATTATAAACGTTTCGGGAAGTTAACCAACCAGTAAGGTTGACAACAAGCGCGCAAAACGAAAATAAAAAAAAACGGAACGAACGCGTCCCAAACATGACTAAACTTTAATTAAGCATAACCAAGTACATTTCCACGAAAGTACATCATATATACATGAGAAAATAGATACACATAACCCACTCTAGGGTTTCCAATTCAAAATGAAATGTTCAAGTCCCACATTAGGGTTCCTAAAGTCGAGGAGCTATACAAAAGTACAAAATAATGCCTAACTAGCTCTACTCGCTTCACAAACTCAAGGTTTCCAAAAGAATGCCCTGTAAGGAAAACAAAAGTACGAGTGTGAGCTTTCGCCCAATGAGGTACTAAAAGTCATGCATTCAAAGCGCACGAAGTAGTCATGCTCAGTTACACACCACGATCAACCATAGAAGAAAATACTAAATCAAGTTCAAAAGGAAAGGATACGGGTGGCTCTCGGGAGCCAATTTCCCCTTGCAACACTTGATCATATCTCGTTGACCCTCCGTCAACGCTCAAAAGACAAGTACGACCGTAGATTCCCACTTTACTCCCAATACCTTCCACCATACTTTCCCCTACCGGGCCCGAACACCTCACAGTAATAAGAGGGGTAATACTCGAGTATACCATAAGGTCGAGGAGCGAACGCTCCACTCGACAAACAGTGGCCTCACGGCTCGTTACCAAATCGACCGGCCCTTACCGGCTCGACGCGATAAACGGCCATGGAGGCTTGAGCTCAGTTATCACAGTGAAGTCGTAGGGTACATGCCCCAAACGACATTGGCCAAACACAAGGCAATTTCACATATATCCAGTAAACAGTATACACATAAGAGAACGAGAGCGGTCAAGTACACTCTCGCCTCGAGCACAATCACAGTTATCCAAATCAAGGAATCAAGTGCACAACCAAGTAAACACAGTTCATGCATAGTACACTCACCACTTTAATTCAAGGATTTCACAAGTTTCCGCTTGACGGATGTCCGGAATCACTGGCACGTCCTACAATGCACAAGAAATCATAATTGAGACTCGAATACGAGTCGAATGCCTAATACATGAACTACGAAAGCAAAATTCAAGTATATAACTCAAAATTGGAAAAATACTTCGACTTTAAGTCAAAAGTGTAAACAAACTCTCAAACCTAAGAGATAAAAGGAAAGTAAGAATAATTCTAGGAAAACAGGATTTTCCAGTTTTGCGCACTCTTATTGGAAAAATCATATCTCCCAAGTCTTAAGTCCAAAATTGATAAAATTTATACCGTCGGAAAATATACTCAAATGGGTATAATTACTTAGAAGACATGTTTACAAGATTTGAATCACAAGTTAGTCAAATTCCAGCCTCAAGTCGCAGCATCGTCCAGTCAAAGACAGAACAGGTATGTAATTTCAGTCAAATTTGGAAAATCACCATAAATCACTCCGACAGAACTAGGGTCTGAAATTTTCACGGTTTGTAGCCCTATGAGTCTAGTTTAAAACGCAACAGACGGAACTTAATTCCAATATTCCTACATCGAGTTATAACAGATTTCCCGAGACTGCCCAGGAATTCCTGCGGAAATTTTGACGGCACTTCCCCTAAAATTCCAACTTTCCATCCTACAAACAAGCATCAATTTCCATCCAATTCAATCACAATTACTACAATACACTCATAGGCTACTCAATAACCTTCATTCCAAGCCAATTTCCATTCCAATCATCAATTATAGAAAAGCCCCAATTCAAAACCCTAAAACCAGATTTTTTTGTCCAAAGCTGCAATTTTTCGCAATTAACCGAAATTCACATACAAGGGCACCGAGGGCACACAATTGGCCCAATATTAAACCATCCAACCAAAGCTAACTATCATTTATCAATTAAAACAGAAAAAATTCCCACTAAATCAGAAATTTTACTTAACTTCCAAATAAACCATCAATTAATCCACAAATCATGCTAATAAGCCACCATAGGCCATTAATTTGACATTATTAGAATCAAAAGTGAAGTTTCCAAGCCAAGTACCTTACTCCTCAACAAAGGTGGTAGCTTAAGGCTTTTCTCTCCAAGACAACTCCACCAAGAGGTTCAATCTTCCTTAGCAAGTGAGTTTTGTGGAGGAATTCAAGGTTTAATCGGTTGGATGTCAAGATTTTGGCTAGAAATGGAAATCAAATGTTGAAGCTTCTCTCTTCTTTTCTCTCCATAGAAGTCGGCCAAGAGGAAGGGAAATAATGGTAATTTTTGGTCAATTTTCCTATTTGGTAAAGCGTGAAGAAAGTTAGGCAACTTTCCTCCAATGACGTCGCGACACGTGTCACCTTTTAAGTTTCATTCCTATCCTCTTGCTTACCAAGGTTAATTCATCTAGGTAACCTCTAGTCACCTACTAAAAACCTAGTAATTAAATCCCTGTACACAAAACTTGACCTAATCGGTCGAATTTTTCTCACTTAACGCACTAGCGGGTCCCACGTTCACTATTCACTCCAAAAATCTCGTAAATTGACTTATACTAGAAAAATATTTTTAAAACCTTATTTACTCATAAAAATGTCCAGAATATTTATAGAATAAAGAAAATGTGGAAAACGGGTGCAATTAAATAATTAAGCCTAGAAATAAAAAAATTTTCGGTTCTCACAATAATGAATCGTTGCAGTTTATGGGTCTAAGAAAAACTTATCGTAATATGTTTTATAAGTAGTGGAATAATCAATTATTAATAACAAGAAGCAGAAAATGGTGAGAACATGTATAAAATTTTAAAATTAGTAAATTTGAACTATTTATCGTCTCATAAGCTTGGAAGTAAGGACATACTAATGTTGAAGCCATGACTTGATAGTTCTATTGAATGGAATGATATTATTGGGATATTTGAACCGATAGTTAGTGTGAGATAGGCTATGAGCTAAAAAAAAACCCTGAACTTTTGTGAATAAAGGTATGTATTTCAGGGATCTACCAGCTCTATTATGGACTGACCCAATAAACCACTTGAGTGAAACTTTTGTATGGATGATTGAGTTGGAACTTTGTCATGTTTTTATGAATATTGAATGTACTTATATTAAAGAATTGTTTGACTTCTTATTAAAGTGTACTTGAGCTTGATATATGTTGTAATTGACTTTGTTATGTGGTATAATTTAATTGATCATGAATTGCTTTATAGTAATGCTACAAATGGAATGAATGTGTTTCTGGGTTATGGTTAATTACATTTAATTGATTATTACATAGTTGTATATAGACTAGTTGTGAGAGTTATAGAGTTTAAGAAGCGATAATGTCAGGTTTATAATGTTATCATAGGTAAGATTGTTTAATTAGGTAGAATGCCCAGTTGAATGTATAACTAAAGAAATTGAATTTTATACACTTGGGGAAGTAGCCGATACAATACTTAAATTGGAAAGGGAAAACGCTAAGACACAAATTTCTTTGGTTAAGGTTTTGTGGAAACATGAATGATTAGACGAAGTGATGTGGAAATGGAAGATAAAATACGGAAAGAATACTCGGAACTTTTTATGATTAAAAGTACGAAATTTCGAGGACGAAATTTTCTTAAGGGGGAAGAATGTGAGAACTCGAGAAAAATTTTATGTATGCTATGAATTTCTTTATTTTAATTACTTCGATATTAGAAATTTATAACGAATAAATGGTTAAATTAAATGCCTAATTGAATTTATATAAAAAAATTGAGAATTTAGAAATATCCTAGAATGGTGTAAAAAAATAATATTATTATATGAAATCAAATTAACATATGGTATGTAAATTGTAATTTGAGTCATTTGAATATATTATATAGTTGAATAAGTTACATGACTAATTAATTTTTCCTTAAAGCCAAATGTGTGAAAATCTACTAGATCGATATAAGTAAAATTTTCAAGGTACATACAAATTAGAACAAACGAAATTTTGAGACAATGTGTGAGACAATGAAATTAAGGACTCATGGCAACCAAATGAACTAAAACTAAAAGACCAAACCAACCTTGAACTTTGGATTAACTACCATGCAGCCAGGAAATAAGCTATCAGAAATTTTACAACAAGAATCGAGAGAAGGAAAACATTTGGAGAGTTTGGCCTGGGTGGAGCAGCTTTTAAGGGTGATCACCGAATGAAAAATTTGACCACCGAGTAGGAATTGCTTCATCTAATTCTTAAGCCTTCTAAATAGAGAGAAAACTGAAGAGAATCATCTACCAATAGCCTACTAAGTCCAAGCGGATTGAGAGGAACCAATAGAAAATGATTCATTAGTTTGGACGGTGACCGAGAGGACAAACAAGAATTCATTTCCTTTTCTTTCCAACCCAAGACCGAGAGCAAAACTGAGAGTGAGGGAGAGAGCTAGCTTATTTTCTTGCTTCACTTCAAGACTCGAGAGAAAGAAACTCTGCCTTCATTTGTGATTACCCGAGAGAGGAAGTGAGAAGGTTTAGCTCATTCTCTTCTATACATAGAACATTCGAGAGAGAGACAGAGTAAAGGGTGAGGAAAATTCTGCTACTTTGATATTATACCGAGTGGAGCAAAGGAAAGAAACAGAGCAACGAGCTCTTCTTCTTCTTCATCCCAAAAGCTGTGAGAAAGAGAGAAAGAGTGACAGAGAAGGAGAGCATATCTCTGGTTTCATCTTCTTCCATCAACAACCGAGAGACTGAGAAGGCAAGGTAGAAGAAAAGAAAGCTGGTGCAATTTGTTTTGAGGAACCGAAGCAGAAACCAGGGTGCAGTCTGCAATTTTTTTCAGATTTTGTGAGGAAAGGGAGGTAAAACTTGTAGTAAAACCCCTCAATCTTCCATTAATTCTAATTAGGACTGTTGCATGTTAGATTTTAGCTAAGAAAAATGAGTTTTTGGCTGAAGAAATCTTGTTTAATGACTGACCATGTGCTGGAAAAAAATTCTGTATAGCCGAGAGAGTATAGAACTGGACTTGCAGCATGTAATCTGAATTGTTTTGGAGAATTATGCTAGGAATGCATGAAACATCTCGACTCTGGTCTCATAGGATAATTATCTGTGAAACTAGTAAAACATTGGTAAAACTGGCTTGAATTATCAAAGAAAGCTGCAGGAGTTTCTCAGCTTTAGCCGAGAGAGAGAAATGAAGAATTTTTCCAGCTTCCTCTATGAATTTTGGTTCCAAACTTTTATTGAGGTTCAATACATTACCTAATACATTGGTATTGAAATGCATGTTAGATTTGAGTATAAAATGAAGAGATTGTTGGAGAAACTTTCATATCTTTAAAGCTGTTGCTGCTAAAGTTCCTCCATCTTGGCCGAGAGAAGAAAAGAGAGTATTCTTCAGTTTTAATCTTCACACCTTGGCTGTAAATTCTATATTTGGTTCAAAACACTTCATAGAATAATAATTATCACCTGCATGTTGAGTTTGAATGAGTAAAATAAAGAATTTTGTGGAGAAAACTTGTTTTCCAAACTACCTACTTGCTGAAAATTTTCAACCTCACCCGAGAGAGAGAAGCGGTTATTTTCTGATATTTCTCTATAGATTTTGGGCTAAAATTTCATATTATGGTTGATTACACCTTATGATATCATTAGATGGTCATGTTTGTGAATTTTGGGTGAAAATTTGATTTTTATGGCTGGAATCTTGTTTGGAAGACCGTTAGGCTGATAAACCATTTACAGCTTAGTCGATAGAATTTCTTGGAATTTGAATGGATATTTTGTATAAAATTTGATGGAAATGCTTGATTTGTACTTGTTTGTGTATTATGAGTTTGTTGGTGAGTGATTGGTGGCCAAAAATAAAATCTAAATGGTTAAAATGGAAGGGAAAGATTGCTATACCAACTATAGGAATCAAAGGAGCTTTGTAACTTATATAAGAAGATATCCAACTATTACTTGGATTAATAGGATATAAATCGTATACACATCTTAAGGTAATAAACCTTAAATTGGTATAAGATGAGTGGATGTATATAAATTGGATGTTCACTTTAGAATTACTAACTTGTCCAGGAAGTAGCTGTGAACCAAGAAACCGACTCGAGACTCGAGAGTAGTTCATTTGGATAATTGGTGAGTGTTGTCGAATGTATATGCTTAATTGATTATGTTTATTTAACTGAATTTATGTGAAAAATGTGCTTATTGCGAATATTGCTAGTGACTTATTGTGATGTGTATATCAATGGTCCCTTGCCTTCTAAGTCGGGAGTGTACTTAATCGCACCCGACTTAGTCTCGAAGGTCCCTCGCCTTCTAGTTGAAAATATTGGAAACATAACCTACTTCAATCACGTATTAAAACAACAATCCAAATAGTCACAATAGTTCACATAGTCATTAGAAACAAATTGTATATAGAACACTCACCTATATAAGCAAAATAACGTCCAAAATTCCTTCCGGGTAACACTCCTAATCACCAAGAAACCCTAAGAATAATCATAAGAAATATTATTTAAGAGCATTGAAAGATAACTAAGACTCGAAACTTAAACATTTCGTTTAACGAAAATCAAGTAATTGAAACTTATTTAGGACTATTCGTAAAACCCTTGCTCACTTTCCAAACGGTGAAATTTAAAGCCATTATATGTGAAAATGCCATTTGGGTCAAAGAATGAAGAAAACATATTTCCATTAGTTGTAAATTCCAAGGGTACAAGTTTCGGCTGAAATTCGCTTTATTACCTCCACAAAAGGAACTTGAATAACCTAGACAAATCGAGTTAGATTCGTCCTCAAATCTTAATCAAGATAAGCGTAATTCTACTTAGACCTCAAGTAAATTTGGGCAGCATGCCCTTTGTGTTACCAAATTTCCAGCCATTTATGGCTTCCTTCTTTTCCTTAATTCAGCCCCACAATACACACAAGTAAGGTTACACAATAGCCCTTCCATTAGGCTCCAAATCATCCAAGTACAACACAGTGCAATAGTACAGCAAATATCAATTTTGAAGACAAAGCTAAATGGCAGATTTGGCATCGCATATTTTTAGTCATAACTGGAGCTATGGTTATTGAATAGGGGTGAACCTTATACCATTTTGAAGCTAAGACAGGGGGGAACACTTTCATGAAGGCCACTTAATCTAATTTATAGTTTATCTAAGTCGAATTTTCCAATCACAGCTCCAAAAGTTTATGATCAGTCTGGTTGTCAGCACTGAATTTAACCGGCAATAACTCAGGCTACACAACTCTGTTTTGGTGTTTTTAGAGGCGTTGGAAGCTAACACATAGGGATACAATTTTATGAAGACAGCTCAACCCAGTTCTCAACCTAACGTAGTCCCATTTACCCAAACACTCCAGAGTTTCCAGTTCGAAGCTCACTGTAAAAGTCATCTAGCAGTACGGACTTATTCAATCATATCTCACACACACAACTCCGATTTAGTTGATTCCAAAGCCATTCTAAAGCTAGAATACAAGGCTAAATTATTAAGAAGGTATCAAAAGCTAATGTATTCATCTTCCCATCCAAACGAGCCAATTACAGATGCTGATTTCCAGTTTTGGCAGAAACAGGGCAGCAGGGGTAAAATAGTCATTTCACATGTTACAGTCCTCCGATTGAGCTGATATTTACAGGCATAATCTACACGCAATTCTCTAAAACTTTTCATGTTTTGAGCTAAGGCCAATTCAGCCTCCATCATGGCCGAATAACACTGGTCAGAACAAAGCAGAAACTTTTCTAAAAAACTGAAATCTACACATCATCACTTCTAACCAAGAAATATTGCACAAAACTACCAAAGTGGCAACCACAAGCCATTAATTTCCATCTATTAGAAGCAAAGAAGGATGTTCTTAGCAATTTACCTTAGAACCTCAAAGAAAGTAGTAGCTTAGTCCTTCCTCCTCCAAAACAACTCCACCAAAGCCTTTAATCTCCCTTAGTGATCACTTGTATGGAGTAGTTTCTAATTTGGTTGGTTAAAACTCAAGATTTGAGCAAGGATTGAAGTTGAAATTTGAAGAGCTCCCTTGTTTTTCTTGTCAAGAGGTTCGGCCAAGAGCAAGGAAAAATGGGAAGAAATTGGTCAAATTTGGTTTTAAGAAAGTTAATGTCTTGGGTCAAAAGTCCAACTTCCAATGAGGTGAAGACACTTGGCTCTCTTGAAGGTTCTAAGCTTATCCTCTCACCCCCAATCATTCCTCTAATTAACTAACCTCTAATCACCTCCTAGCACCTTGTAAAATAATATCACTTAATACTCATCACTTAATCGGCAAAATTATATCGCACTAGCGGGTCCCACATCAAAAATGCACTTCAAATTAACGTATACTAACTTATACCAGGAAAACGATTTAAAAATTGTACTTACTTGTAAAATGTATAAAACATTTAATATTTTCAAAGGACAGTATAAAATGTAGGCAAAGAAATAAAATAATACTTGAAAAATGTGGAAATTTTTCGGGTTCTCACACTCTCTCCCCCTTAAGAAATTTCGTCCTCGAAATTTTACCTTCTGTTTCCTCATGTGATCCCGGAGTTTGTTTGCGATTCTACCGCATATACCTGAGCTGATGCTCTTGTTCGGTTCCCTCTTTCATTAGTTGGTTTAGGCTTGGTTCCACCCACTTGTTGAGTACCAGCCTCTCGTGGCTGCTTCTTTGGACAATTACTCAGCTGATGATCACTACTCCCACAGATCAAACACTTCCGCCCTTTCCTCCAGCAATCATTTTCAGTGTGGTTTGCCTTCCCACAATATCCACAAGTCGAGCGAGAAGCTACAGTTTGGCTTTCTCGAGAAGTCTTCTCAGGTCCTATTTGACTTCCTTTTGTAGATCCTCATGTAGTGCTCCAAATGTCCAGGGTGGATGAGGGAAAGGGTTTACTTTTTGCATTTTGGAGGGCGTTATCCTTTCTCCAGATTCCTCAGGTATGCTACTAGGTGTACCTCTTTTCCGCGTTTGGAGAGTTTTTACTTGTTTTGCATCCTCGATTCTCTGTGCTTTCTCGAGAGCTTCCGTAAAGTGTTTAACTTGAACCGCCGCTAAAGCTTCTTGAATTTCCAAATTCAAGCCTCGGATGAACCGTCTTATCCTTCTTCGCTCGGTAAACACTAATTCAGAGGCGAACTTAGACAATCTAGTAAATTTCGTCTCGTATTCGGCCACACTCAAGGTTCCCTGACGCAATCCAATAAATTCATCCTCCCTCCTTTCTTGGACCAGAGGTGGGAGGTACTTCTCGTTAAACTCCTTTATAAAGTTTGCCCATGTCCACAGTCTGTTCTCTTCCCCATTTTGCCCTAATAACATTCCACCACGCTCGGGCCGGTCCATCGAATTGAAATACAGCAAAGTTCACTTGTCTTTGCTCCGTGTAGTTCAGGGCTGCGAAGATATTGATCATTACTTCTAACCACTGTTCCGCTACATCTGGATCAGGTCCTCCAAGGAATTTAGGAGGATTAAACTTTTGAAACCGTTCCAAAGCCCTATCCTCTCCTATTTCTCTTATCTCAGGATTCTGGGGTTGATTCACTGGCAATTGGCCTTGTTGATCGACCAATCGCGCTAAGATATTTGTCATTTGTTGTATCGCCGTCGCTACTTGATCTCCGGCCTCAACCCTCGGTCCACGCTCTTGCTCAACTGTTGTTCTCTTTCTTTTCTTGTTTCTTGAGCTTGCCTAGCCCACGGCCACGACTAGCTCCACGTCCGCGACTACGTCTCCCCTCCATATCCTTTCCTCTCTCTCTTCTTTTTGTTTTCAAAAGGTAATTTAGTATGTAAACAGAGTGATTGACTCAAAATAGCAATATATAACACACCAAATACGCAAGAAATCGTGTCAAGTTAGACGAACCAAGTACAGCAAGTACTATTCATGTAAATATCGAAATGTCACAAGTCAAACACATTCAGTAGCAGTACAGGGCAAAACAGGAAGAAAACACAACGTGCCGTACCACACTCGACTAAAACACTCCCCAACCGATCTCTCACTTCCCTTACTATCCGAACTATACATCCGTTAACCCCTTACACTTACTCTCACCGAACATTAGCCCAATCCTGCTTCCCACAAAAGATTGCAAATCCTTAGTACTACCGCGTACTCGGGTACAAGAATCCGAGATAATTCACCACTCGAGCTGGCCAGTCCAAGTGTAAATTATCTACAATCGAGATTCCTACCAGACGTACATCTCTGTTGTCCTCGAGTACCATAATAAAGATTTAAGACCTATGACGATTCATGATTCATAGCTTATGCTCAAAGGAGCACTTAGTCCTTACACTTATTCAAACAATCAGGACCATACACCACTTGGCCCAAGCTCACTCCGCGCAGAGACCACGCGAACTGCTCTGATACCACCTGTGACAGCCCCACCTTCACCTAAGGCGAACCATTGGGTTCGGCGGACGCCTGCCCAGCTCTCGTCAGGACTCGATCACTCTCTCCGAACAAAATAAGATACAACCTCGAGGAAAACAAAAAAAACCCCAAACTGGAAACATATATTTACATTCATCCCCATCTCAACAGAAGTACAGTTCCAAAACCAAAAGCTTTACATTCTCAATACACTCCAACCCTATCCAAGCACTAGAGCGAGTACAAAAGCCAAAATATACAAAAAGGACTACTATGCTATGCTATACAGGTCTCTCGCCCGCTCGCAACCCCTGTAAGGAAAACAAATGGCGTGGAATGAGCTAAAAGCCCAGCGATTCTATATACACAACCAAGCAGTTAAACAAGGACATTAAGCATGTAATAACAGTAATCCAGATAACATTTACGATAGAAAGCAATAGTAACACATACAATAAAAGGATACATGCTCACGAGTAACTATTCGTTCGTTCGTTCATTCATTCGCCTAATATTTTCCTTATTTCTCCGATCATTAAAACATTGTTTGTAAATGAAAACTCCTTCATTTTCTTGTCGTTCGTTCATTCATTTCGTTCCCCAATCTCCGCCAACTTCGTGGTCATACTCGAGTATACCAAACATTCACCCAAGATCACTAATCGCCGACCGAATCCGCTTCTGGCTAGAGTCGACCAGTAACAAAGGGCAAGGGCCCAGTTCAGCCAGAAGGCTTACATTCATGCACAAGTGACATTTAATCATTCAATTATTGAAAGTTCACGTTCATTTAGGTCGAGTGCGATAAAGTACACACTCGCCTAGCAAAAATCATTTCTGAAAATATTGGAAACATAACCTACTTCAATCACGTATTAAACAACAATCCAAATAGTCACAATAGTTCACATAGTCATTAGAAACAAATTGTATATAGAACACTCACCTATATAAGCAAAATAACGTCCAAATTCCTTCCGGGTAACACTCCTAATCACCAAGAAACCCTAAGAAAATCATAAGAAAATATTATTTAAGAGCATTGAAAGATAACTAAGGCTCGAAACTTAAACATTTCGTTTAATGAAAATCAAGTAATTGAAACTTATTTAGGGACTATTCGTAAAACCCTTCTCACTTTCCAAACGGTGAAATTTAAAGCCATTATATGTGAAAATGCCATTTGGGTCAAAGAAATGAAGAAAACATATTTCCATTAGTTGTAAATTCCAAGGGTACAAGTTTCGGCTGAAATTCGCTTTATATACCTCCACAAAAAAACTTAAATAACCTAGACAAATCGAGTTAGATTCGTCCTCAAAATCTTACTCAAGATAAGCGTAATTCTACTTAGACCTCAAGTACAAATTGGGCAGCATGCCCTTTGTGTTTACCAAATTTCCAGCCATTTATGGCTTCCTTCTTTTCCTTAATTCAGCCCACAATACACACAAGTAAGGTTACCAAAATAGCCCTTACATTAGGCTCCAAATCATCCAAGTACACACAAGTGCAATAGTACAAGCAAATATCAATTTTGAAGACAAAAGCTAAATGGCAGATTTGGCATCGCATAGTATTTTAGTCATAACTGGAGCTATGGTTATCGAATAGGGGTGAACCTTATACCATTTTGAAGCTAAGACAGGGGGGAACAGCTTTCATGAAGGCCACTTAATCTAATTTATAGTTTATCTAAGTCGAATTTTCCAATCACAGCTCCAAAAGTTCATGATCAGTCTGGTTGTCAGCACTGACTTTAACCGGCATAACTCAGGCTACACACTCTGTTTTGGGTGTTTTTAGAGGCGTTGGAAAGCTAACACATAGGGATACAATTCTTATGAAGACAGACAACCCAGTTCTCAACCTAACCTAGTCCCATTTACCCAAACAGCTCCAGAGTTTCCAGTTCGAAGCCACTGTGAAAGTCATCTAGCAATACGGACTTATTCAATCATATCTCAGCACAGGCAACTCCGATTTAGTTGATTCCAAAGCCATTCTAAAGCTTGAATACAAGGCTACAATTCTTAATAAGGTATCAAAAGCTAATGTATTCATCTTCCCATCCAAACGAGCCAATTACAGATGCTGATTTCCAGTTTTGGCAGAAACAGGGCAGCAGGGGTAAATAGTCATTTCACATGTTACAGTCCTCCGATTGAGCTGACATTTTACAGGCATAATCTACACGCAATTCTCTAAAACTTTCATGTTTTGAGCTAAGGCCAATTCAGCCTCCATCATGGCCGAATAACACTGGTCAGAACAAAGCAGAAACTTTTCTAAAAAACTGAAATCTACACATCATCACTTCTAACCAAGAAATATTGCACAAAACTACCAAAGTGGCAACCACAAGCCATTAATTTCCATCTATTAGAAGCAAAGAAGGATGTTCTTAGCAATTTACCTTAGAACCTCAAAGAAAGTAGTAGCTTAGTCCTTCCTCCTCCAAAACAACTCCCCAAAGCCTTTAATCTCCCTTAGTGATCACTTGTATGGAGTATTTCTAATTTGGTTGGTTAAAACTCAAGATTTGAGCAAGGATTGAAGTTGAAATTTGAAGAGCTCTCCCTTGTTTTTCTTGTCAAGAGGTTCGGCCAAGAGCAAGGAAAAATGGGAAGAAATTGGTCAAAATTTGGTTTTAAGAAAGTTAATGTCTTGGGTCAAAAGTCCAACTTCCAATGAGGTGAAGACACTTGGCTCTCTTGAAGGTTCTAAGCTTATCCTCTCACCCCCAATCATTCCTCTAATTACTAACCTCTAATCACCTCCTAGCACCTTGTAAAATAATATCACTTAATACTTCATCACTTAATCGGCAAAATTATATCGCACTAGCGGGTCCACATCGAAAAATGCACTTCAAATTAACGTATACTAACTATACCAGGAACGATTTAAAATTGTACTACTTGTAAAATGTATAAAACATTTAATATTTTCAAAGGACAGTATAAAATGTAGCAAAGAAATAAAATAATACTTGAAAAATGTGGAATTTTTCGGTTCTCACACTCTCTCCCCCTTAAGAAATTTCGTCCTCGAAATTTTACCTTCTGTTCCTCATGTGATCCCGGAGTTGTTGCGATTCTACCGCATATACCTGAGCTGATGCTCTTGTTCGGTTCCCTCTTTCATTAGTTGGTTTAGGCTTGGTTCCACCACTTGTTGAGTACCAGCCTCTCGTGCTGCTTCTTTGGACAATTACTCAGCTGATGATCACTACTCCCACAGATCAAACATCCGCCCTTTCCTCCAGCAATCATTTTTCAGTGTGGTTGCCTTCCCACAATATCCACAAGTCAGCGAAAGCTACAGTTTGGCTTTCTCGAGAAGTCTTCTCAGGTCCTATTTGACTTCCTTTTGTAGATCCCTCATGTAGTGCTCCAAAATGTCCAGGGTGGATGAGGGAAGGGTTTACTTTTTGCATTTTGGAAGGCGTTATCCTTTCTCCAATTCCTCAGGTATGCTACTAGTGTACCTCTTTCCGCGTTTGGAGAGCTTTTACTTGTGCTTTTTGCATCCTCGATTCTCGTGCTTTCTCGAGAGCTTCCGTAAAAGTGTTAACTTGAACCGCCGCTAAAGCTTCTTGAATTTCCAAATTCAAGCCTCGGATGAACCGTCTTATCCTTCTTCGCTCGGTAACCACTAATTCAGAGGCGAACTTAGACAATCTAGTAAATTTCGTCTCGTATTCGGCCACACTCAAGGTTCCCTGACGCAATCCA